>PVHX01031372.1:0-15027 GCA_004024805.1 Geosciurus inauris | reverse complement strand
GAGATGGCAAGGCTGGGGCCCAGTCCCTTGCCTGGTGTAAGTGACAATGATGTGGTGATACCCACTGACTCATGGTCGTGGCCCCCAGAGTTGCCCTTCAGATCCAGCTTCCAGCCATGGGCTTCTATGCTGGATGGCTTCAGGTTTCCTCTGTTTCTTACTTTGATAGCTTGCGCTCTATGGAGACTTCTAAGTCTAACACCTAATGTGTTGCCTCTCTCCATAGATGTAATTACATGGGAGTGGGAGGCAGGTGTGCCCAGCCTCTGGTTCACCTTTGAGGACATCTGGTGTGGATGAAAGAGCATTCAGTGCTGCCTGAGCTGGGTAGTTCTCACAGCATGAGCAGGACTGTGCTCCAGCTAGAGGTGCTCCTGGGAAGGCTGCTGCTGACCAGTGCTGAGCCTGAGCTGGGTGAGTTCTCACAGCATGAGCAGGACTGTGCTCCAGCTAGAGGTGCTCCTGGGAAGGCTGCTGCTGGCCAGCGCTGAGCCTGGGCTGGGTGAGTTCTCACAGCATGAACAGGAGGACTGTGCTCCAGCTAGAGGGGCTGCTACTGCTGGCCAGCGCTCCAGCCAGGCAGTTGTGGACTTTTCTTCTTGGGGTGGACAGGGGACTGTGAATTTTGCAGTTTTTCTCCTGCTCCATACTGGCATGGGAGGAAGCCCTGACTTTATAATCTGTCCCACTGGGGCACAGGGAAGCCTCTTTTCATCACTGGATTCCTACAGAGCCCTGGAAGTGTTTCCAAGCACAAAGCAGATGTTTTACAAACTCAATAACCAAGATGCTATGGCTCATGAGCTAACCTTCTAGTGTGATCAGCTGCAAAATAGCAAATGAACAAAATGGTTACTTATTTTCACAGTATACTGTCTAAAATCACACGGTTGAATAATTGTGATAAGTACCAGGAGAATTAAGCAAAGTCTTGTGACAAAAGATGACCGTGACCTCCTCTGAGGACCAGCTTCCAAAGAGACTGAAGGCAGGTGGGAAGCAGCTTGCTGAGGGCCTGGGAAAGGGCTACAGGGCAGGCAGCATGTGCAAAGGCCCAGGGAAAGCGTGGTTGCCACAGGTGTTTCCAAGATGCAAGCCTGGGGCATAGTGGGTGAGGAGCAGGATGAGTGTGCTGTTTGAAGTGGGAGGAGCGGAAGGAGAGGTGGAGTGGGATGGAGAGCCCCTGAGGTGCTGCTAACCTGAGGGTCTCCACCCCAGTGTTGCCCCTGTAGCCACCTGAACGTAGTCTCCACTGAGATGTGCCTTCGCTCTCACAGAGGACATTCTGGAATACCTGATCCCACTGCAAATGGCAGCTAAGCATATGACAAGTCACCAACCTACAATAAGGAGAGAAGACCAATTAAAGAATTAATAAAAATATAAAAACATATTCAACCGTGATCCTCATTAAAGAAACCTAACTCCAAAGAGATCAGCAGGGGTTTAAGATGTGATATGGTGCAGTGCTGGCAAAGCGTGAGGCTGGTTTGAATACCTTTAAGATCATGCATGTTGATACCTTGATTCATATTTTGATGATATTTTTCAAATTTTCAATGGAAACATTCTTTGACTCAACAAATTTGCTGCTTAGATTTTCGTTTGTGGAAAAACCCTCCTGCATGGCTCTAGCTGATGCAGTGGCCATCCTGCAGAGAGGAGGAGGCCACCTGAGAACACTTCTGCCGTAGACAAAAGCAAAGACAAGAGAACCCACAGAGAAAGAACCAGAGTCTTGATCACACCCACCTGCAGCCTGCCTCATGTATGGATTCCTGGCTATGAAATTGTTTTCTTTCTGTTTGTTTCAATTTGACTCAGGTTTATTGACAAATTGTACATCATTTAAGACATTTTTTTGTGCCTTGTTTTTTAGCAAGAATTTGAATTCAAAATATCTTACTTGCCTTAGAATCAGGTCAAGTGCAGCATTAAGTTTTATGTTGCAAACCCAACAATGAAGCCAAACATGGTGGTGCACACCTCTGATCCCAGTGACTCGGGCCTGAGAGAGGAGGACCTCAAGTGTTCCAAAATGAAAAGTAAAGATGGCAGTGATGCAGCTCATTAGTAGGGTGTTTGCCTGGCGTGTATAAGGTCCTTGTTCAAGAAAGCAAGAGCAGGGCTGGGATTGTAGCACAGTGGTAGAGCGCTTGCCTCACACGCGTGAGACACTGGGTTTGATCCTCAGCACCACATAAAAATAAATAAAAGGTATTGTGTCATCTACAACTAAAAAAATATATTAAAAAAAGCAAGAGCAGGAAAACCCAGTGGTCACTTGTGCTGCATTAGAGATTTCCCGTGGGACATGCTGAAAAGGGATGATGGCGGTGGGGGGGAGCATAAATTTGTAGCTGGAAGAAAACTGATAGAAATTCTTTTAAAACTGAGTATTTTGTAGAACATGGTACAATTCCATTTTGTTTAGATATTGTAAATATCTCACCAAAGAGGGAAAACACGAAGGAAAAATTATAGACAGTTAAAATACATACTGTCCTTGAGAATCTTAGTGATGTTAGCATGTTTACATCCTGTTAAATGGTACTGTCACACCTGTTCTGCTCACACCCCAATATTTTGATTAGATTCTGTCCACAACAGCCCCTCCTGTCCATGGATTTTCTAGACTACCTGTTGAAGAATGGTAATTAATATTCCTTTGTTCTGACAGTGTGTTGAGTATCAGTACCAGGAGGTTATTTTTACCTCTTTCTACCCTCTGTGTGCCCACACACGTGTGCTTACACATGCTGGTTACCGTTTCTCACTCAGTGGGGCTAATTCACTGAGTTCACAGATCCAAAGGCACTGAGCACCTTCCCTCCAGGCGGTGCTGAACGGACAGCTCCTGCTTCTGAGTTAAAGATCAGATCCAGCTGATAGGTTGTTGTGTGAACATTGAGAAACACAAGGTTTCTGTCCCTGGAGAACAGAAGCAAGCGGTTCAAGTCTACTGTGTGGATTTTATGTCTTGTAGACTTACTATGTGAATTTTATGCCTTGGGAACCTCCTGTGTGGATTGCGTCCTGTGAACCTCCTGCATGGATTTTGTCTTTCGAGCCTCTGGTTCTGGAGTTGGACTGTGCAGACACCCTATTCTCCACGGGGCTCCTGGGGAGGGTTGATGTAATATGAATTTCCATGGCAGCTCCAGGCCTTCCTGGGTGCAGGTCTGTCTTTGTTATGGAAATGAAGCCAGAGGCCTGAGCAGGCTGCCTGAGGATTTCTTTTGTGCATTGGAACTTGCTGGGGGCTGGGTGGCACATGAGTTTGTGACCAAGGAGCCTAGGGGTGCCCAGTGTATGGTTCAAAGGACTGTGCCTTGGGAGGGGACACTGCGGCTGGCTGCCTGTAGGTCTGTGTGGGGAGTGTGGCGCTGCACTTCTGGAGCTGGGTGGCCCCTGGAGTGGATGCAGGGTTGGTTTTGGAATCTCAGCTCTTCTTTATTTTCATTGCTCTCCCAGGAAAACTGCAGACAAGAGTTTAAAGAAACTCTTTGAAATCTTTGTGCTGTTTTTTTTTTCCCAATGAATTTTAGATCAATAATAGAATTGTCTTCACAGTGTTTAGAAAACACTGTCTGACAGTTCAAATGCTTGAACTCAACTGGTGTAGAAATTTTCAGGCAAAAAAGGTTCTGATGATTTCTTGTTGGGAGTCAGGGGAGCCCTTTGGTGGCAGGGGGAGCATTGCCGGGTGCTCCTAGTTGTCAGGTTCTCCTCTCTGGGGTTGCTCAGGTCGCTCTTTCTGATCCTCACTTGCCTGGCTGTGTGAACGATAGGGCCACATGCCAGGCCAACACCCAGGCCCCATTGTCCCCGATTCACTGTGACCTTTCTCTCCTTCTACCAAGTGGGCAGGCCTTGGTCTTCCCAGTGGTGCCTCAGGGTGACAAGGTGGCTGTTCGTGTGTAGCCGTACCTCGTGTCCAGCAGGGGTGGGCGGAAGCTTCCAATGGTCAGCATGTGTGCAGGTTGAGGCTGCTGTGTTAAGGATCTGCTGGAAACCCTACCCAATGACACCACGTGCACCTCGGGCACCCTGGTGACCGGGCACCTGGACTTCTGATGCTGTGGCCCGCACAGCACCGTCGGGAAGGCCCAGGAGCCTGGGTATTGGACAGGCAGTGAGTCGTGTCCGCCACACTGTCAAGATGTTCTTCAGGTTGCCCAAGGCCTTTGATCCTGGGTCAGCCAGAGGCGGTGCCTGGATAGGCCTTCTGGTCCCCCTCCCGCTCTGCAGGGGATGCTCAGCACAGCCTCCTGCGACCTCCCCGTCGGCACCCGCTTCCCTCGTAGTCAGTGCAGCTGTTCAGCAGGAGAGGCCTCCCAGCCCTCGTCCCTGTGGGGTGGCACTGAGGCCTCATCTCAGAGGTAGGGAGGGTGTCCCAGCCCCCTGCACCCACGCCTCTCTGGGACATCAGGGAGCACATAACCCCTCCCCAAGTAGGAAAGGGCAAGTCTCGCTGAGCTAGGCATGGCCCATCAGTCGCGCTACCCACAGAGGAACCAGCGCCCTTGACACAGCCTCCCAGCCTGTCGCTGCCGAGCACCAGCGGTGCAGGCGCTGCCCTGAGGAGCCAGGGCTCTGGCTGCCTAGCCTGGCACGCGATGCCCATGGCCCTTCCTATGTCACACCAGTGAGCCCCACCTTGCTGTGTCCTCACACCTGCTGCTGTCCCGCCACCCGGCTTTGTCTGGCCGTGACCTTGTGCCACAGTGCCCTCCCCACACCATGTGCGCTCCTGGTTCCTCTTCCTCCTCTTCCCAGTGGCCGGGGTCATGTGTCCCCAGAGTGGCTGAGGGACACCTGGAGGCGGTTCTGCTATCGCAGCCTGTAGCTGCAGGCAGAGGCCAGGAACGTCACCAGAGTGCCCCAATGCACAGGGCAGCCCATAGCGACCCAAGGTCGTGGGTACCCAGGCAGAGGAATGGTGCTGTGGGAAGCCTCTCCCAGCCTCCGAGCCTGGCCGGGCGCTTCTGGGTTTGTGTGGTGCTCCCACAGCTCCCGATGCTTCCTGCTGGGTGCTGAGGGGCCTGCTCTTCAGTGGAGCAGCCCAACCCCACCCCACGCTGCGTGTGGGCGTCTCCTGCACAGGGCAGGTGTGGGCAGGGTGAGATCCTGTGATGTGCTTGGCAGCCCCTGACAGATCCTCATCACCTGACCGTCCTCCTGCAGAGAAGACACATGGGGCCGCTGGGGACACAGGCTCACTCTCCTCGGCTCCTGCCGTGTGAATGATCCAAACTCATTACTAAAACCTTTATATCCTCACTTATCTATATCTAAACATTAAACTTTGATTTAAAGTTGAATCTAATAACTATTTTTTAAACCACTTGGTAACTGGTTTCTAACCATCTTTTATAAAGAGTTGGATTAATTATTGAAGCAACAGATTATTTGCCTGAAGATGAACTGCTTGGCTTGTGAAGCCAGTCCGTCTGGATGGACGGCCTGCTGTTTCCCGCAGATCAGAAGCCAGAGCGTGCAGGTGGATCTCAGCCCTGCTCGGCCTGTGCAGCCCCCACCTGCTCCAGGTCCCCGGACTGCAGGCGGCTCCCATGAAGAGTCCCGCAGCCACGCAGAAACACTCATGCCCCCAGCTAGCGGCGCTGTCTGCAGCAGGAACCACCGCCCAGCAAGCATCGGTGCATACCATGTCACCCTGCCGTCACACATCCCGGAGACAGCTTCCCAGCAAGCCCTGGCACAGGTCTCAGGGACCCCTGTGAGGGGCTTCTCCCTGGTCCTGCAGTTGGAGGCCGGCTACTCGGCCTTCCAAAGGGGCGCCTCCCAGGACCAGCCCTGCGGCACATGATTGGGAGCGAGATACTCTCCTGCTGACGAGAGTGTGGGTTTTCTTTGATATTCAACAATACAACTGGCGCTTTGAAAGATTTGCAGTCACAGACTTCTCACAGAGGACTTCAGGCCGCCCTGTGCCATGCAGTGACAGCACACCAGCTGCGGGTCTCTCCTTGCAGCTCTGTGGTTGTTTGGGACTTTATACTTCAAAATGCAGAGCTGAAGCCACGTGTACCATCCAGGCTGCCTAACTCGGCCATTTCCCAGGCAAGCCCCTCCGAGGTTTGGGCGGACATGAGGCTGAGTCTGGCCCCGTGGTGTGTCTCCTGGCCCCTCTACCCGAACGTCATCTTCCCACGGTCTCCCAGCCTCTGCTGCCAAAGGCCAGGGCAGCAAGGAAGTCGTGACCGCAGGGAGTGGGGAGCTGTGACCCTCCACGGCACCTGGAGGCCTGGGCAGCAGAGGGTGCAGAGGCCCAGCTCAGGGCTGGGGTGGCCACAGGATGGTGTCTGGACGTGCCCTCGGGTTCTCCTCTGCCTTCTGTTCTTTACTGATGTGGCAGGACCTGAGCTTGCGGGAGGGCCACCCTCCTGCTGCCCTGTTCCTGCCTGTGCTCTGCCCGGCATCCTGTGGCCCTGGCGCTGCACCTGAGCCTGCCAGCGGCTGCACAGCCTTCACTCCAGAGCATTCGTACGAGTGATCGAGCACTGGAAGGGCACTAGACCTCCATCTGTTGGACTTTTATCCAGGCAGGCAGCCCAGACAGTGCTGGCTGCCACGGTTCCCAAGCACTCAGCGTCTACACTGGAGGACCTGAGAGCTTCCCGCCATAGCCCAGGTTTGCTGTGTGGCCTTCTCCGGGCCTGGCAGCCCACCCAGCTGGCACACTCAGGGGCGAGGCTGCAGGTGCCACAAAACCCAGAAACTTCCTGCCAGTGACTGGGCTGGCAGGTCTCTCCCCTGGGTGGACAGGTCTCTGAAGCCCAGACGTGGGTTTACCACAGCAGGTTGCTGGCTTTTGACCTCCGCACGGGTGTCTGCGTGTGCTCGTGGACACGTGTGTTTGTTTGTGTGAATGACTTTGTGCACATGTGTGGGCATATACACTCATACAAACATTTACAGTTCATGTTGTCATATTGTTTCTGACATCTCTGATTGTGGGGGGTTGTTTTAGTAGAACACTATTTCAGTTTGTTCAACAAGATCATCCAGTGTCTATAGACTCCAGGAGCTAATGTCCTGCCAGTGTGTGTAAAAGCAACAGCATCCTTCCGACAGCCAGCCCCATCCCACAGGTCACCGGACTGCTCCACGGCCATGCCATAATGCTCACAGCTGGAGTGGACCCCCGCTCCTGCCCGCGCCCACCACAGACACCACACTGTCTCCTGGGGTTCCGAGCCCAGCCTCAAGTGCTCCGAGGACAGGAGGACAGTCCTGCCTTCCCCAGCCTGGAGGGCCCGGAGTAGCTCAGTGCTAGAACGTGTGCTGGCTGTGCTCAAGGCCCCAGGGCAGCCCCCAGCATCCAAAACAAACAAACAGACAAAATTCTAGGTGAGGCTGTTCCTTTCATGGGCAGTGGCATGAAGGCAAGGAAGGACGGCACTCAACTCCCTACACCTGCAGAAGAGAAGGGTCTCTCTTTGCTTTAGGATTTTTGCAGGACTAGGAGGAAAATCCTCTTGAGATCTCTGTTCCTCTTACCTGTGCAAATACCTGAAGTTGTTGGATTTATTTATGTGCCAGGGGGTGGGGAGCATGAGCGAGTGGGCATACAGCAGTGCCTGTCTCCACGGAGGCAGGAGGCGCCCCGGCAGGGTCCTCAGGGAGGGGGAAGCTCAGCGTCAGGTGCTGGTCCTGTTTTCTTGCCCAGAGTCCAGGTCATGCACTGGGTTCTTTCAGCTGGAGAAATGGAGGTTGGGGCACATTAACCTGTTTTAGGGAAACATTTTTAACACACATTCTTAGACCAGAAATAATAAAGAAAACAAGGCAGTTTCTTAAGCACTTCACTTCTGAGGTCGAGGCACTCTGCCAGCAGACCAGGTTCTTGGGCACGCTGCTCTGGGAGGAGCACAGAGTCCCGCGCTGGGACCCTCCTGCTGGGGCCATGCAGACAAGAAGTCCCTCTGCTGCCTGTGCAGAGGGGCCAATGCTGAGGACACGGGCTGCTGGCTCAGGTCAGGTGACACCACTGGCCTCGGTGTGACAGAAAGCAGGCTGGGCTTCCAACGCCCAGGGACGGGGAGATTTGTGTGCGCCTCAGCCAGGATTGTGATCTATTTGAGAATTCTTGTACCATAGGAATAGTGCCCCAAAGGCGCTAAAAGAGAAGAACATGCACAATCTGACGTTAAGATTTATGTGTTTCAGTGCAAAACAATCCACTGGGGAGGTTTAAAAAATTAATTTGTATTCTAAGCAGCAGAATGTGGCATATTCAAGACATTTAAGAATTTTCAATGTGAGAGAGCTTGTTGAATGGAGAGGCTGTTCATGTGAAATAGAGTATCAGAGATGAGAACAGGTGGGGAAACTTACCTTTTTTTTAAAAGGAAGAATATGTTGGAAAATTGAGTTTCGCTTTACCCACACAGGAGCAGTAAGAAACCAGCCCGACAGGCTTCGCTGCTCTAAAGAGCCCTGGATATGTGATATTGCAGTCAGCCGTGCACCCTGAACACAAGCCACTGTGTGTTTGTAAACAACAAAAAGACCCAAGTCATCCTGAGCAGCCACGGAGGAGCCGTCTCTGAGGATGCATCTGCCTGCTTCTCCCATGCTTCCAGCTCTAAGTGAAGCCACACATCCTCATCACACCCAGAGCCCGCGCCCGCCTGCTGGCAGCTCACACCAGCTCTCAGGCTGTTCTGGGGCACTTTCTTGCCATGCCCTTCCCCGCCAGGAGCTGCACCTTCAGCCCTGAGGTCGGGCACCGGAGCTGTCTGCAGGAGAGAGGCACAGCACCCCCAAGCGCAGGGATGCGGGTCTCCTTGGAACAAGGTCACAAACACCTGCTTCCTCCCAGAGGCTCACAGGAGCTCTGATGGAAAGAATGCAAGGGCTGTGTTTTGCTGCGCAAGAGCAGGCGGGAGGTCCTGTCGCTGCCAGACCATTTGCCACACAAGAGAAACGGCCTTGCAGTTCACCTGACAGCTTTGTTCTCGTGGCTCTGGCATCAGAGTGGGCAAGCAGGGCGGCAGCAGCACCGCGTGGGATTCAAGGCCAAGGTTCAGTGAAGTGTGGGCTGGCTGCAGGCTGAGCGCGAGGACGCGGTGAGGAACCGGCCCAGGTTCCTACAGTCGCTCGCTGACACATCTCCACAGCCAGATGGGCTCCCTTCCTGCGCTGGGTCTTGGAATAGGGAAGAGCCCCCGCGCAGCCCAAGAGCTGGTGTGGAAGAAGCGGCTGCAAATCACCCGCAGCTGCAGCCTGCTCCTGGTCCCGGAGAAGACCCCGTGATCTGCTTGTGTCAGGACCTGAGCTTTGCCAGGCCTGTCTGGCCCCATGCATCAGCCAGCAGAGCCTCCTCGGGGCCTCCTGTGGATGCTGTGGGTGACGTGGAATGCCCTGCCCTCGGGCCCTTCAAACAGCAGGCAGCCATGGAGACCCAAGGTTTCTGTTCTTTGATGCAGAAAAACAGACCCAGAAAAACAGACCTGGATGATGGACGGCTTGGTGGCTCATCCTCAGCTCATCCGTGTCAGCCAAGCTCAGGCATCAGAAGGTGGGGAACGGCCCTACTGTGTGTGTTCACAGAAAACTGTAACGAAGCACATGGGCAACTCTGGGCGCAGCCGAGCCACACAGGCCGCCCTGCGGCAGGATTTCCAGCTCGCACTGCAGCCCTCCAAGGATCCTGCGTCCGTGTGGTGCAACTGGCTCTGGGATCCCTGCAGGTGCCCCATCCAGACACGCGGGCCTGGTGATCGCTCAGCACCTGCAGGCAGTCTCTGTGCTCTGAGTGTTGCTAGCTTACCCACCACACCCGACACAATGTCCTGCTGCAGAAACAGTTGGTAAACTGTATACTTTTAGGAAACAATTCCAAGAAAACAATGCCTGCCAGCTTCAGTGCAGATGCAGTTGTCTTCACAAGGACTTTCCACCTGGGTGGGTTCAGGGACAGGCGTGAGGTCCCTGACGGGGACACCTCCCTTCCCACAGGCCTATCTTGTGGACGCGTGCACAGGACCGTGTTCCTGGACAGTAAGAAGCAGTCTCTGGCCGGGACTGGATGGCTGGAGCCGCCCTGCTTCCCGGAGCTTCAGTGGGAAGCTTGCTGTTCTAAAGGTTTGAGAGCCCGCGGGTCCCCACGCCGTGGATCTGCGCCTGAGCGTCATCACCCTGGCTTGCTTCTCACTGCTCTGCCGAGGCCCGTGTCTCCCGCCTCCGCCCTGGCCCGCGGTGCTGCCCCCTCTGGAATGACCCCTCCCCATACCTCCACCTATCTGGGACTTTGCTGTTCTTACAGAACCAGACCTAAAGCCCCAGTCCTGCTGAGTGCCAATCTCCCTCCTCTTCTGCGGGGACCTCCGCTGGAGCCCAGTCCACCTCCGGGTCTCGGGTAGCCTGTTCAGCAGTGTGTGTTCTCTGTGCTTTTGGAGGGTAGGGTCCGTGTCTCGTTTATCTTTGGACCAGAAACCGCGGCACTGTCAGGACTGATGGAGTCTAAGTGCAGCTGCCCGCGACGGCCACCCCAGGCTCCGTTTCTGGGGGCCTGTTGCCACCACTTTGCCGCCTTGGTGTAGTGGCCTGGCCCTAGGATGACGGCAGGTCTACCTTGGAGCTGGCCCAAGGCCTCCTGGCAAGCCTGATGATGTGTGTACTGTGCTCTGAGGTCCCTTTGCCTGTGTCACCACCTGTCACTGACGAGAGCTCCTGGCTGGGAGACTGGGTCCACAGACATGCCTAGTTTGTCTACAGAGTGGCCCTAGGTGAGGCCACAGGCCAACCATGCAGGGGAGGCAGGTGAGCTGCTGTGCCCACCTTGCCGGGCCTATGGCTGTGCGTGCTGGTGAGCCACGCCCTCAGCCCTGGGCTGCCCGCAGCCCTTCCCAAAGCTGCAGCTTCATCCCTGGGGACCCGTGGCCCTGGGCTGTGACCTCTGAGTTTGTACCCTGGGCTCTGTTCCTTTGCCCCCTTCAGCTCTGTGAACCCCAGCCTGGTGAGTGGCCAGACCCTCAGTGCCATCAGGACACACCGCAGTTACGCGCCTGTACGGGAGGCCCCAGGGCCCAGGCTGAGGGTAGCATGAGCCCGGGAGCCTCGCAGGCAGATGCACACTCAGGTTCCAAGGCCCAAGACAGCGCGCTTGGTTGAATTAGCCTCCGTGGCCGCAGCTTACCTAGGTTCAGAGTGGGGTGTGCCTGGGGGGTGTGCCTGCTGCCGAGAGATAGTGAGGGTCAGAGGCGATAGCCGGAGCACGACACTGGGCGTGCACCGCGTGTGGAGGACACCGTAAGGCCAGGATCCCCTGGCCGTCAGCTGACCACTGCTGCGGAACAGGCGCCGCGCATGTACTGGCTCAGGAGACCAGGTTTGCAGCCGCGAGGCTTCAGGGCAGGGAGCCAGCAGAGTCCCACAGGGTCCTTGGCAAGGCTGCCCTCGAGGGGTCGGGGCCTCATCGGGACGTGCAGCTAGGAGAGTCCAGCTCCAGACTGAGGCACCCGTACACAGGGTCCCGTTCTTGTAGGGGTGGGTCTTGTGACAACTGGCTTCTTAAAGCCAACAGTGGAGGGGGAGGCAGGGCAGGGTGGAAGGGAGAAGCCTGGGCGGGTGGAGCGGGGCAGAGTGGGGAGAGGAACGCTCCAATGTTGAGGTTCCCAGACCTGCATCCTGTGAGCCCTGCTGTGGGGCCCATGGGTCCCTCATGGCAAGGCTGTGGGGGGCCCGGCAGAGCTGCCTCTGGGTGAGAGAGCCGTGGGGAAGATGCCCATCCTGGAACCCGGCCCGGCATCACTCGCTGTTCAAGCTTGGACTCGAGATCTACCTGATGTGACAGACAGCTGCTTAGCCCTGTGTGTGGCCCAGCTGAGCAGGAAATCCTTAGGCCTGCTGAGAGCACTGGACGCTCTGGGATGCCCACAGACGACTGCTCTTCCTCTCCTTCTAGGGCCGACGCCCTCTGACTTGGGGTGAGCAGAGTTGGAAACTGCATTTCCAAGGGCTGGACACCCCACGGGCACTGTAGCCACCGGCATGGCCACTGGTGGCTTCTGCGGCTCTGGTGCCATCTGCATCGGGCTTTCCCATCTTCCTCCTGTCACTCTGGTGACAACAAGGTGCAGGTGGCAGGGCTGTGTTTACCACCTTCCATTTCACAGAGGAGAAACCTGACCCTCAGGCAGGTTCGAGGCTTGCTGGTGGCCCCAAGGTCACAGAATGGTGGAGCAAGGGTCTGGGCCCCGACTCCGGGATCCACCCCAGCAGCACCTCCCTCAGACGCGCCCGCCTGCAGTAGGGCGCGTGCCATCCTTGCAGCGCGAGGAGGAAGGCCTGCAGTGCCCTTTGCCAACAGCATCCCAGTGATGAGCACCCTCGTGGTGGAGCCTGGCTCCAGGAAGGGCTTAGATGTGGCCCTAGTGAGCTGGGGGGTTCGCAATGCACTCTGTGACCCTGAGGTCTCCTCTACAGAAAAGAGCCACAGCCCGTTGCACTGTTTCAGAAAGGCTGGTGCCTGGGGCACATGGAGCTTCCTAGGACCAGAGGCAGTGACCTGCCTGCTCCAGGGGTGCTATGGGATCATTTATGCCATCTGTACCACCGGCCGGAAGTCCTTCAATGCCAGATGTCACCCACACGCTATCCAAACCCCAAGCCTACAGTGGGTCCCCTCCGCCTCCCTCTCTCCCACGCAAGCTCTCGCTGCTCCCTAAATGTCCCTGTTGTGCCAGACGAGAATGAGTATCCCCTTGCGGTGGCATCCCACGAAGACTTCCCTGGACTTCGCCTCCAGATTCCCGAGGGGGGATGGGCTTCCCAGGACTTGGGACCAAGCAACTGCTTCTTCCTAGGCCTGCCACATCCTTTCTCTGCTCCTGGGTAGAGGTTAAGGAAGAAATGTAACCACTGCTGTGACAGGACTCAGGTGATTCCTCAGGCTCCCTGAGTTCAATTTTTCCCTTGGAGAAAGAACCGCGGGGGCTCTGTGGAAGTCGACTTTGGGGGTTGTCAATGGAGGGTTTGCAGCACAGTGTCAGTTCCCACATCCTGCTGTGCTTGAATGTGACCAGGGAAAGCCAGCACCCCCACCTGGCTCCTTCTTGGCAATACTCCAGCGCTCTGCGAAAGGACCAAAAAGAGGCCTGGAGCTGAAAAGCTGGAGCTCCTGAGACAGAGGCCCAGCAGGGCCTCTAAACTCCCAGCCTCAGGCCCACCCTCCAGGCAGGCCAAGAAGCAACCTGGCACCCAGGGCCTGCTGGGGAGGAGCATTCCTGCCCTTCCTGCCTATCTGCTGTGGAAAGGGAGAGACAGCCACGTCACTGCCCCAGGTCCTGTGGTCTGCACAGGACGTGGATGTGGGGAGCAAGGAGGATGAGTGCCCTCCGCCCACGGAGGCTTGCCCCCAGCAGGTCAGGCACTCCGGAAGCACGTGCCCAGCCCTGCCTCCACCAGGCTCCCTCGTGTCCACTCCTTATCCTTCCCTCTTCCCTCCCGTGCTGGGTCCTGCACAAACTGAGCAGTTAGACATGATCCAGGCAGGACTCCCGCTTTGTGCTTCAGGCTTATTTATGGAATGGAAAAAAGTTCATAATAGACTATTAGTAAAAATGAGCTTCCAATCAGCAGGTAACGTGTGATTCCTGAGTCACGGTGGATATCTAGAGGCGTAGGAAAACATCAGCAGTGGTCTTCCAGACACCTTGGAGTCACAAGGGACTTTAGGAGGCTTCCTCTTTGCTTAAGTAAATCCATTTCAATGTTATCAAAGAAATGGATGTAAGCCTAAAGCCACACACTATCAGGCCTCTGCAGGGACTGAATAAACACGGGGTGTCTATGTGAAACTAGACTCCCAAGACTCGCAGCCCCTCCAGGCCAGAAGACGAGCACCGGGAGGCGACCTGTTTCTGAAATGCACTTGTAGCTCAGGGTGCTTTTAGATCTTCAAGGTGGGCCGAGAGCACAGGCTCCCACGTGCTCCCCGCCGTCTGCCCTGGCCGCAGGTCCACGCAGCATGTGTCCTGGCCACACAGCTGCAGCAGCACTGCTCGTGGCAGACGGGTCAGCGCTGACAGACCACTGCTGACTAAGCCCTGTATCCTACTCGGATTACCCGGGGTCCCCCCCGGAGCCCTTGCCCCTCCAGGGTCCCACGTTCCTCAGCTGCCCCCCTCTGAGGCTGCTGTAGGTGGCGCCAGCTCTCAGATGTCCCTTGGGTAACCTTGCTGGAGGGGCTGAGGAGGGCGCTGGCAGGTGTCCCTAGGTTGGGCTCCGTTTTCCTGATGATTGTGGAGTCACAGCTTCTTGAGGGGCCACTCCATCTCATCCCATCAAGGGCACAGGCCGTCAGAGTGACTTATCTCTGTGGTGTTGGCCTGGACCACCCGGCTGGCTGAGTCGCTATCTGCCGGGCTTCTCCAGCGTGACTGTGGTGGTCCTGACCCCACTGTAAATACTCAGGGAGAAGTCGCTGCACACGGCCCACACCCAGGGACTCACAGGCTGTGCACACTCAAGGATTCTCTGGAGCTCTGCACGGGAGGTTCCCTCTCCCCTTCTCTGTCCACTGGCTGCTGTATCTGCCAGCGAGGACTTGAGGACATTCCTTCCACACTTGGCGTCACAATGCAGTACTGTTTTCTGCCCAGGTTTCTCAGCTTTGGCCACGGGGCCTCTTCAGCTGTCCTTTGACATCATGGCATCACAGTGAAAGTTTGTTCTGTTTGTTTGTTTGTTTTTTTGTAGTGCTGGGAATTGAACCCAGGGCCTGTGCGTGCAAGGCAAGCCCTCGACCAACTGAGCCATATCCCCATGTGCCATGGTGGCACAGGGCGAGGGTGTTCCAAGGCCTCTGCTGCTGGATGCCCTCTCCAAGGAGGCAGGAGAAGGAGGCTGAAATTCAGCAAGATGCCCTGCGTAAGGCAGAAGCTCTTCCTGAGACAGGGGCAGGTAGAGAGCAGGCTGGGAGCACCAGCCCCTGGAGTTTGCCAGACACAGGGATGTAAGGAGAAGTGGAGGAGGGGTGGAGGGATGGAGGGGGAG
>PVHX01031371.1:0-14934 GCA_004024805.1 Geosciurus inauris | reverse complement strand
ACCAGGGCTGCAGTGGGATCTGCCACAGGGGCTGCTGCATGTGATGCCTCCAGAGATTCAGGATTTAACATATTGATACCATGTCATCTCCCTCCCCAGACTTCCTACCAGCTAACATGGGTGGGGGTTCATTGGACTTTGAACCACAATAGACTTCAAAGCATCCTTCCCTTATCCTGATAAGGGGACATGAAAGCTTTTGCGTAAGGCACTTCATCGTTCTTCTTGTCTTTGTCACAGTTTTAATAGCACATCTAATTGTAATATAGTATAATAATTAAGAGAACCATACTTGGGCCACTTTCCCCCAGAGCCCAAGGCATGTGGTAGCCGAGCTACGACAGTACAATAAAATTCCATTTATTTCTTGGTGGCAGGGCTATAATTCACTACAATCAGACCATTTTTCTAGGATGATCCCCAGAGAGCTTCTGTTTGGAACAAATGGTGTGTTTCCCATTTTGACAAAGTTGAAAACAATCTCGAGCACATAGGTCACATGTACTCACGGAAATGAAGACAGAGTAAGGACACAACACAAACACACACACCACCCACCAGCATCAGAGGTCCAGGTCACAGGCAGATTTCAGGGTCACAGCCCTACAACACTTTCTTCTCCTAGAGCACTCCCAAACCAGGCGGGTTATCTTTCCAGGTGAGTCCCCAGATGGAGAGGAGGGATGTGCTCCAATGTGCACCGCCAAGTGCACTTCCCCTTTCCAATGCAATCGACTTCTTAAAATATACTGTTTCTTAGCCCATCACAGAGAGGGTGTAAGGGTGATAGTCACAGGGAAAAGGAGTAGGGGCATGTTCCCAGTGCTAAAATGGACCTAGTGGCCACGGAGGACCTACTATCCTTTCCCAAGCCCTAGCAGTTCCCCACTGCAGACCACGGCCCCCTGTTGGGTGCCAATCATAACCACTCAGGGTTCAGTGTGCTGCCTGTATAGAGTCAATGTATGGAGAGGCAGAGTGACACAGGAGAGAGCTTTACTACCAAAAACGAAGCATTGTTGGAAGACACCTCACACCTTCAATGGCCATCTTAACCCTTAACATAAAGGAAAGTATTTTATATGATTTTTTTTCCAGGAAAGATGAGTGGTTCATTAACTTGTGGGTCCCTCAGTTGTGCAGTATTTCCTCTGTCATGTGGGCTGTGGGCATTTTCTGTCGTTCACTCAGGTCAGCAAGACTTGTGGCCAGTGGATCTGAAAAAAACATAAATGTTCAGAGTTTCTGTGTTGATTAAATTGTGTTGTGAAACAGATGTGATGGCACATGCCTGTCATCCCAGCTACTTGGGAGGCTGAGGCAGGAGGATCACAAATTCAAGGCTAGCTTGGGCAATTTAGTGAGAGCCTTCTGAAAAACAAAACCAAAAACCAAAAAATTTAAGAGGGATCAGATGTAACTCAGTGGTAGAGTGCTTGCCTATCAAGCCTGAAGCCCTGGGTTTAATCCAAAGTATCACACTCCCCCCCACACACAGGTGACATGATTTTTGTTGGAGTGGGTGTTTCTGCCCAGCACCCCCTACCTCACACCAGGTGTGATCTTCCATAACTTGTGAGTAAGGGGAGCTGGGGATGGTATTTTTGCATTTCTACCTAACTTCAGTGTACGTTTAACTTCAAAAGATAGCTTCAGTGGACCTCTTGTTCTTAAAATACGGAGCAGACAGGATCAAAGAAAACTTCTAAGAATTGTGTCCACGTTGGAAGGGGGGAACTTATGGGCTCTCTCAGTGTCATCTTTCAGCAAACAGCTCATCCCTGCCCCTGCCCTATCCAGGCCTCTTCCTCCCAATCTGTCAAAACACTGTGGATCCCAGTGGAAAGCAGAGTTCTGTGTGGACTGCAGTCACGCTGTCCACATTGGGACTGGGAGAACAGAAGGATGCACTGAGGCCACCACAGTGGCACAGTGACCAGGGCAGAGCCTGTGGGGCCCCATCATAATCTGAAGCTTCCTGGGCCACAGTGTACTGGTGCTGGAGGGGATGGGGAGGGTGGGTGCCTCCAGTTCATGAGGGCAGATCCGTGCATTCTGGGAAGGCAGGAGCGTGGTCAGGGCTCAGCCATGCAGGGGACAGCTCTCCTCACATCCTGGTTTCAGTGGCACATGACAGGTGCCCTCTGGAAGAATCCTGGGAGCAGTGGGCAAGCTGGCTCATGCCCACCTCACCTTTGCCACTGTGGTCCAGCCTGGGCCAGAAGGGAAGGACCTGGATGCAGGAGGATGTGCAGAACTTGGTGCCCATCCCCCAGGGAAGGCCATAGACCCTCAAGGACTTCAGATTCTCCTTGGATTCTTCTTGGATTTGATTCCATGCCAGGATGCCTCGCTCCTCCAGGCTTCCTAAGACAGGACAGGAGAAGTCAAGACTGGGTCCTGATGCACAGACAGGGCAGAGGGAGTCTCTGGTGCCCCTATGTTGGCACCTGTGGTGTCCTCTAGCACATGCCCCATTGACACCTCCTCCTCCATCTCCTGCCCTCTTTCCCTGCCTCCTTCTGTTCCTCTTCTTCTTCTTCCTGCCTCTCCTCCAAGACCACCTCAAGAATCACAGCTCAGAGTTCCTGAGGACTGGCAGGAGCCACAGAGGGCCCAAATCCACCCTCAGGGAACTCCACTGGTGTCCAGCCAAAGGGATACCAGGGACTGCTACCTCTAGTCACAGGGCAGCCCAAACTCAAGGTAAGAGTGGCTCCAGAGACCCCAGCATGAGGCAGCCCCGCCCAAGGGCGGCCTGGGCCCACCTCAGGTCCCCTCCAGAATTCCTGCGGACTGGCAGGAGCAGCAGAGGGCCCAAATCCACCCTCAAGAAACTTCACAGTAGTCCAGCCAAAGGGAGACCAGGTACTGCTACCTCTAGCCACTGGGGAGCCCAAATTCAGGGCAAGAGTCACTCCAGAGACACCAGAGCGAGGCAGCCTGGGTCCACCTCAGTTCCGCTCTAGAGTTCCTGCCGACTGGCTGGAGCTGCAGAGGGCCCAAATCCACCCTCAGGAAACTCCACAGGTGTCCAGCCAAAGGGAGACCAGGGACTGCTAGCCGCTGGCCAATGGGGAGCCCAAACTCAGGGTAAGAGTTGCCAGAGAGACCTCAGCATGAGACAGCCCAACCAGCTGTGGCCTGGGTCTGCCCCAGTTCTGCTCCAGAGTTCCTGCAGACCAGCAGTTGCCACAGAGGGCTCAAATCCACCCTCAGGAAACTTCACGGGTGTCCAAATAAGGGTTGACCAGAGACTTATAGCTACCAGCCACAGAGGAAGGCATACCCAGGGTAAGAGTCACCTGCAGAGATCCCAGCGTGAAGAGGCCCCACCCAAGTGCACTCTGGGCCCGCCTCAGTTCTGCTCCAGAGTTCCTGTGGTCAGGCGAGATAGAAGGCCCAAAACCACCCTTAGGGAATGCCAGGGGTGCCCACCTGAAGGCAGACCAGAGCCTGTTAGCCTCCAGCCCCAAGGGAGCTCACACTCATTGTAAGGGCCGCACAGACTCTTCTGCTTGTGACCCTGACTAAGTGAGACCTGGGCCCACCTCCAGTTCTGCTCCACAAATCCTGTTCACCAGCAGGAGCACAAGAGAGGGGCAAAATAGCCCTCAGGAGCTGCCTCAACAGCCCAGCCAAGGCCACACCCACTGCCCTCTAGAGGTACATCCACTACCTCCACCACCAACTTTAGTGGCAGTAGTGTGCATCTGGGGACACTGGGGGAACAGAAGTAGCTCCAAGGTGAGACACAGGTAATCTGGAGTGTCAATACAACATTATAGGATAGAAGCCACAATAACTCAGATCGGTATTTCAAGAAAGGAAGATACATAATCAACATGAAAAAACAAGGGAAGAAAGTGCCCCAAATAAACCTTGATACCACTGTAACAGAATCCATTGACAACACAGTTGATGAAATGTCAGAAAAAGAATTCAGAATGTACATAATTAAAATGATCAGCGAATTAAAGAATGACATAAGTGAGCAATTACAGGCAAAAATTGATCAATCCAACAAAGAAATAGGAGAGCAAATAAAAGCAACCATTAATCATTCTAACAAAGAGATAAGAGAGCAATTACAAGTAGCAAAAGATTACTTTAACAAAGCTAGAGATTGTGAAAAAAAACAAACAGAAATTCTTGAAATGAAGGAAACAATAAACCAAATAAAAAAACTCAATAGAAAGCATCACCAGCAGACTAGATCAGCTGGAAGACAGAACCTTGGATAATGAAGAGAACATATACAATCTTGAAAATGAACTTGACCATACAGTGAAGATGGTAAAAAATCATGAACAGAACATATAAGAAATATGGGACAGCATCAAAAGGCCAAATCTAAGATTTATTGGGATAGAAGAAGACGCAGAATTTCAAACCAAAGGAATGCACAATCTCTTCAATGAAATAATATCAGAAAACTTCCCAAACATGAAAAATGAAGTGGAAAATCAAATACAAGAGGCTTACAGGACACCAAACGTACAAAATTTCAACAGATCTACACAAGGCACACTATAATGAAAATGCCCAACATACAGAATAAGGATAGAATTTTAAAGGCCGCAAGAGAGAGGAACCAGATTACATACAAGGGGAGACCAATTCGTATCTCAGCAGATTTTTCAACCCAGACACTAAAAGCCAGGAGATCATGGAATAACATATTCCAAGCCCTGAAAGACAATGGATGCCAACCAAGAATCCTATATCCAGCAAAACTGAGCTTCAGATTTGATGACAAAATAAAAACCTTCCATGATAAACAAAAGTTAAGAGAATTTACAGCAAGAAAGCCTGCACTACACAGCATTCTTGGCAAAATATTCCATGAGGAGGAAATGATAACCAACAATGAAAATTTACAAAGAGAGGAACTACACTAGAGGAAAGACCATTCAAAAGAGAAAACAAATCAAGGTAAAAACCAAAAACAAACCAAAATGACCGGAATTACAAATCATATTTCAATAATAAGCCTGAATGTAAATGGCTTAAATATACCAATTAAAAGACATAGACTGACAGACTGGATTTAAAAAACAAGACCCAACAATATACTGTCTTCAAGAGACTCATCTCACAGAAAAAAGCATCCACAGACTGAAAGTGAAAGGGTGGGAAGAAAAATATCACTCACATGGACCCCACAAACAAGCAGGGTTTCCATCCTCATATCAAATAAAGTGGACTTCAAACCAAAGATGGTGAAAAGAGATAAAGAAGGTCATTTCATACTTCTTAAGGGAATCATACATCAATAATACATAACAATCATAAATATCTATGCCCCAAATAATGGGGCTTCTACATATATCAAACAAATCCTTCTCAAATACAAGAATCAAATAGACCACAACACAATAATACTTGCAGACTTTAACATAGCTCTCTCACTATTGGATAGATCTTCCACACAAAAACTTAATAAAGAAACCATAGATCTCAATGAAACTATCAATAATTTAGACTTAACAGACATATATAGAGTGTTCCATCCATCAATAAGTGAATACACTTTTTTCTCAGCAGCACATGGATCCTTTTCCAAAATAGATCATATGTTATGTCACAAAGCCAGTCTTAGCAAATACAAAAAAATAGAGATACTACCCTGCATCCTGTCTGACCACAATGGAATAAAATTACAAATCAATGACAGATTAAAAAACAGAAACTACTCCATCACCTGGAAACTAAATAATATGCTATTGAATGATGCATGGGTAACAGAAGACATCAACGAAGAGATAAACTAATTCTTAGAGGCAAATGAAAACTCTGATACAACATATCAAAATCTCTGGGATGCCATGAAGGCAGTGCTAAGAAGAAAGTTCATAGCACTAAACTCATTCATTGGAAGAAGTAAAAGTCAACAAATAAATGAATTGACTCTTCATCTCAAAGCCTTAGAAAAGGAAGAACAAATTAACACCCAAAGAAGTAGAACACAGGAAATAATCAAAATTAGGGCTGAAATCAATGAAATTGAAACAAAAGAAACAATTCAAAAAATTGACAAAACAAAAAGCTGGTTCTTTGAAAAAATAAACAAAATTGACAAACCCTTAGCCACCCTAACAAAAAGAAGGAAGGAGAAAACCCAAATTACTAAAATTTGTGATAAAAAAGGAAATATCACCATAGACACTACTGAAATACAGAGGATAATTACTAACTATTTTGAAAATTTAAACTCCAGTAAAATAGAAAACCCTGAAGACACCAACAAATTTCCAGAGGCATATGACCTACCCAAACTGAACCAAGAGGACATACACAACTTAAACAGATCAATTTCAAGCAAGGAAATAGAAGATGACATCAAGAGCCTTCCAAGCAAGAAAAGCCCAGGTCCAGATGGAGTCTCAGCTGAGTTCTATAAGACCTTCAAAGAAGAATTAATACCAATACTCCTCAAACTATTTCATGAAATAGAAAAGGAGGGAACCCTTCCAAACTCATTTTATGAGGCAAGTATCACTCTGATTCCAAAACCAGACAGAGACACATCAAAGAAAGAAAACTTCAGACCAATATCCATGATGAACATAGATGCAAAAATTCTCAATAAAATTCTGGCAAATTGCATACAAAAACATATCAAAAAAATAGTGCACCATGATCAAGTGGGGTTCATTCCAGGGATGCAAGGTTGGTTCAACATACAGAAATCAATTAACATAATGCACCACATCAATAGACTTAAAGATAAAAAGTCATATGATTTTATCAATCGATGCAGAGAAGGCATTTGACAAAATACAACACCCTTTTATGCTCAAAACACTAGAAGAACTTGGGATAGTAGGAACATACCTCAACTTTGTAAAAGCTATCTGTGCTAAACTCAAGACCAACATCATCCTCAATGAAGAAAAATTGGAATCATTCTCTCTGAAAACGGGAACTAGACAGGAATGCCCTCTCTCACCGCTGCTATTCAACATAGTCCTTGAAACACTAGCCAGAGCAATTAGACAGATGAAAGAAATTAAAGGGATATGAATCGGGAAAGAAGAACTCAAACTATCATTATTTGCAGATGACATGATTCTATACTTAGAGGATCCAAAAAATTCTACCAGAAAGCTTTTAGAATTAATAAATGATTTCAGCAAAGTAGCAGGATATAAAATCAACACCCACAAATCAATTGCATTTCTATATATCAGTGATAAACCCCCTGAAAGAGAAATTAGGAAAACTATCCCATTCACAATAACCTCAAAAAAAAATGGGAATCAATTTAACAAAAGAGGTGAAAGACCTCTACAATGCAAACTATAAGACACTGAAGAAAGAAATTGAAGACCTTAGAAGATGGAATAATCTCCCATGCTCCTGGATAGGCAGAATCAATATTGTCAAAATGGCCATACTACCCAAAGCACTATATAGATTCAATGCAATCCCAATTAAAATCCCAATGTCATTCCTTATAGAAATAGAAAAGGCAATCATGAAATTCATTTGGAAGAATAAGAGACCCAGAATAGCCAAAGCAATCCTTAGCAAGAAGAGTGAAGCAGGAGGCATCACAATACCAGACCTTAAATTATACTACAAAGCTATAGTAACAAACACGGCATGGTACTGGCACCAAAACAGACATGTAGACCAATGGTATAGAATAGAAGACACAGGGATGAACCCACTTACATACAGTTACCTTATACTAGATAAAGGAGCCAAACACGTACACTGGAAAAAAGATAGCCTCTTCAAAAAATGGTGCTGGGAAAACTGGAAATCCATATGCAGCAAAATGGAACTAAACCCCTGTCTCTCACCATGCACAAAATTCAACTCAAAGTGGATCAAGGACTTGGGAATCAGACCAGAGACCCAACGCCTAATAGAAGAAAAAATAGGCCCAAATCTTCATCATGTCGGATTAGGACCATACTTCCTTAACAAGACTCCTATAGCACAAGAAGTAAAATCAAGAATCAACAAATGGGATGGATTCAAATTAAAAAGCTTCTTCTTAGCAAAACAAATAATCAATGAAGTGAACAGAGAGCCAACATTCTGGGAACAAATGTTTGCCACACACACATCTGATAGAGCACTAATCTCCAGGATATATAAAGAACGCAAAAAACTTATCACCAAAAACACTAACAACCCAATCAATAAATGGGCAAAAGAGCTGAACACAAACTTCACAGAAGAAGATATACAATCCATCAACAGACATATGAAAAAATGTTCAACATCTATAGCAATCAGAGAAATGCAAATCAAAACTACCCTAAGATTTCATCTCACGCCAGTCAGAATGGCAATTATCAAGAATACAAGCAATAAGTGTCAGCGAGGTTGTGGGGAAAAAGGCATGCTCATACATTGCTGGTGGAACTGCAAATTGGAGCAACCAATCTGGAAAGCAGTATGGAGATTCCTTAGAAAACCTGGAATGGAACCACCATTTCAGCCTGCTATCCCTTTCCTCAGTCTATACCCAGAAGACTTAAATACAGCATACTACAGTGACGCATCCACTTCAATGTTTATAGCAGCTCAATTCACAATAGCTAAACTGTGGAAACAACCTAGATGCCCTTCAATAGATGAATGAATAAAGAAGCTGTGGTATATATACACAATGGAATATTACTCAGCAATAAAAGAGAATAAAATTATGGCATTTGCAGGTAAATGGATAGAGTTGGAGAATATCATGCTAAGTGAAGTAAGCCAATCTCAGAAAACCAAATGCCGAATGTACTCGTTGATAAGTGGATGCTGATCCATAATGTGAGGAAGGACATGGGAACAATAGAAGAACTCTGTTCACAGGGGTGTAAGGGGGGAGAGGGCATGGGGAAAGTAATGGTGGTAGAATATGATGGCCATCATAGCCCTAGCTTTATGTATGACTGCATGTATGTTGTGATTCTATATCACTTAAAACCAGAGAAATGAAATGCTATCCTCTAAAAAAATTAAAAATAAAAAAATAATAATTTAAAAAATAAAAAAAAAGAATCACAGCTCAGCTCAGGTGAGCACAACAGGCGTCCTCTGAGCTCCTAATCACAAGGCACCCAGCACAGCGACATTGGAACACCCTTTTCACATCTCTAGGGAGCAGACCAGGCTACACTTCAATATGTGTGGAATACACATGTATTTCTTACTTGGTGGACAGTAACAATGTGGAATAGAATACCATGAAGAAGGTGCTACCAGAGAGGTCCTCAGGAGAGGCTGAGGCAGTGTCCAGAGAGAGAGGAGAGCTGCTTGGGCAGCCCCTCCCGGAGCCATCAGAGACTTGACCTCTTGCTTTCCACTGTCAGCTCCCTGGGAACCTGCACACTCCATTTGCTCCCCATAGCTCATATTACCTGGCATTGTACTTCTCTGCTTTCTTGCCTCTTTCCTCAGTAGCCTGTGGACTTCTGGAAGGGACATATCTTTCTACTCTTTGTATTCTCAGTATACAGCTTCTGGTACATAGCAAGTGCTTTGTGGATTTTTATTAATAACACAAGTGAACGAATGAACATATGTGTGATCTCTCTCAACAATTAGATTATAGGCTTCATGAAAAGCCAGGGCTGTGCTTTTTCCTTTTGCTTCTGGTACATCTCCCATTTAGGGTTGTGCAATGGTTGAACTCTCTCTCCCTTAAAATTCATATGTTGAAACCCTAACCCTAGTTTCTCAGAATGTGACTGTATTTGAAGATAGGACCCCTACAAGGAGGTAATTAAGTTACAGTGAGGTCTTTAGGACAAGTCCTAATCCAATGTGGCTGGTGTCTTTATGAGAAAAGATTAGGACACAGGAACAGACACCAGGAATGCAGAAGAAAGGCCATCTGCAAGCCACAAAGAAAGGCCCCAGGAAACCAAACCTATCAACTCCCTGATCACAGATTGTGAACCTCCAGAAGGAAGAGAAAGTAAATTTGTGTTGTTTAAACCTCCAAGGCTGGGATGCTTTGTTATAGCAGCCTAAGCTGACTAATACAGACCTTCCATACTCTCATCTCCAGACCCAGAGCCCAATCACAGTATGCCATCACCAGTGACCAGCCTGATACACTAATCATGGCTAAAAGCTCTGTAGGTCACCCAGAGAGTACCCATCTACCCACATTGCCAGCTCACATGTGAGCCCTACCTGGGATGGTATTATCCAGAAGAAATCCCAGAAAGCCACCAACAAACATGCCTGTGGTCAGCAACACCTGGATGATCTGGTCCAGCTGGAGAATCCCTAGAGTGAGACAAAAGTGACAGGTTCCCAGGACCATGAGTACCCACTGGCTCCATAACCAGAGTGGCAACTGTGTAGGGGACAGAGTGGAGAGGTGAAGAGCAAACACCTGTCTGTAGCTTCTCAGGGTTCTTGTTCACCCAGTTGGGAATGGCGAGGCCACAGTAGATGGAGAAGCCAAAGACGAAGAGATTCCTGGATGAGTTCATGTCCACGTACTGCAGGAGAAAGGCCCCAGAGGGAGGTGCTGGCATCACAACCTTCACGACCTTTCAGAAGTCTGGACACTTCCAGCTATTTCTCTCTTCCATTTGGGAGCAGTGTGGTTCTGGCCAAGGAGTCCATTCTCCTCCCCAGCCCCTGTCCCATGCTGCCCTTCTCCATGCCGTGGGCTTCTGCTGCTTTTCTGAGGCACCTCGCCCCTCTCACCTGCAGATTGGAGATCCCCACGGCACAGATGATCCCGAACATGACGAGGAACATGCCCCCAATCACTGGGGTTGGAATAGTGGCAAACACAGCCCCGATCTTCCCAAAAACACCCATCAGGAGCAGCACGCAGCCCGCTGTGACGATCACCATCCTGCTCCCCACCTATGGCACCCAGGCAGAGGGGGATGGGAGAACCAGGCAGGCCAGAAGCCCCAGAGGCCCTATTACAGGTCACCTTGAGCATTGCTTAGTTGGACTTTCAGGAAGAGGGCTTCACACCCCAGAGCATCCCCTGTGCTCCCAAATGGGGTTAGGGGAGGGTTAAGGAGGGCATGACTTTGGCGCCCAGCTTCTGCCCTCACCTCTCCACTCTGTCACTCTTACCCCAGTCTTCAAGTGCTGGCCCAAATGCTCGTCCCCTAGGAAGCCTGTAGTGAGGGGATTAGTATTCTCTGGAGTGGCAGTGGCCCTGTGCTTAAGAATGAGGTTTGAGAGCCAGTCTCAGCTCTGCTTCTCCCTGACAGCCATTACCTGGAGTTCACAGAGATTCCTGAGTCTTGGAATCTAGGAGTCTTGGAATGCTAGAGAAATGTGTTTAGTCACCTCCTTACAGTGGCTATTAGATCTTAAAATAAAACACAGTTTCTACAAAGGCTTTTAAAAAGCTCAGCCTGCGGTGAGGATCATGGACTTGGGTCGATATCCATCCCATCACATAGTTGGGGCACACACCTGCCACCTGCTGTCACTACTGACAGGGCTCACAGCTCAGGTTTGGGTGACAACTTCTATCAGTGAGGCAGAAATGACCTACTCTGTATGATGCTGCAGGGGTGTATATGTGTCGTTATACATTTGTCTAAACCTGCAGGATGGACAACACCAAGAGTGAACCCTAATGTAAGCTATGGATTGTGGGTGGTGGTGAGGATGTCAGGTCACCAGTCATAACAGATGTACCACCACAGTGGTGGGAGGCCATTATGCGGATGGCAGAAATGGATCTCATTATCTCTCACTCAGTTTAACTGTGGACTTAAAATTGGTTGGACACAAGTCTTCAAAACACAACCCCCAATTTTGGAAATTCCATATCATTCTTTAAAAATTAGGGCTAAATTACAAATATTCTCATCCTCATGAGTCCAGTGTTGAAGAATATATTTAGATAGTTCTTGAATCTGTTTCTCATTCCTGTGTACCTGCCCCAGACCCTAAAAGATACTATAATACAGTTTCAGTCTGGCAAGGTGAAGAGTTTCTAAAGATCTCTCATACAACAATTTGAATATGATAAACGCTACTGAATTATATCCCTAAAAACGGTTACCAGGGTAAACTGTATGTTTAGTGCTTTTTATCCACAATTAAATGCTTTTAAAAAGATGCTCCAGCCTCAACTAAAGCCCATTAATGCAGTGATAAAGTAGCAGATTGTGTACTTGCCCATTTTACTCTTTCCAGGATAAGAGCTCATTTATTTAACTGTCTTCATTAGACATTCTTACCACACCAAAGAACGTTTTTTACAGCCTTGACAATTAGCTGTGGGAACAGAGGCATGACTACAAGCACAATGGATAGATCTGCCGGGGTCCACCAATGTCCTCTGCACATGCCACTAGTCTCACAAAGTTGGCAGTCATTCCCCAAGCCTATTACTGCACACACTTTGCATACAGCCCTGGGCCTTTTTATTCTCAGAACTGGTAGCAGGACATCCTAGAAAACTGACAGGAGAACTCTGGCCTTTAGTATCATTTCCCCCTAAGACCTGGGGAGAACCAAGAAGTAGTGGGAACTCATTGCAGGAGAGACACAGCACAGAGCAGTACCTCAAATGGACACCAGGGGGCATGCGAGTCCACAAAAGCCAGTGGACTTTGCACCTTCACCTCTTTCAGAGTGTCTGTCTCATACTTGATGTGTAGCCTGCTTTTCATCTCTGTATCTTTATTTCCTACTTTCCCCATCTCCTCTAGATCTTAGTTCAGAAATGATGTCCAGAAAAATGGGCTCTTTCTTTCTTTATTGAAAATGTGGGCATGAGCTTTGTTCCCTTTAGTGGGAGAGGAAATACCTGCTGCTTCATACTTACGTAGCTCTGTACCACATGTCTGCGTGGGTGCATGGTCCTCCTGTGGAAAAATACCCTCCTCACCTGCAAGAACAGCTCTGAACTCTTAAAGAGTGGGTGTCATGAACCAAAGGACTTGCTGCAGGGTTGGGGCTGGCTCAGCCATTTGCTCACAGATTTTAGCTCCAGCTACACCAGAGGTCACACAGGCACAGAGGAAGATTGATCTGATGCTATAAAGACTCAGTGCCTTCAGGATGCACATCAGAGCCACTGAGGGAGCCATAAGACAGGGCAAGGTGGGGTGTGGGGGAGGGGAGGTGCTCTCTTCTGCTGGGCTCACAGGATTTGTGCTGGGAACCACTGCCAGAGTACACTGAAGTATATGCAAAGGGACAAAGCAACACTATGGCTTTCTAAGTCACTTTATGTACCTTTTGGTAGCAGGCATTGAACCCAGGGGTGTTTAAACACTGGGCAAAAGCCACAGCGATTTTTTATTTTCTATTTTGAGACAACATCTCATTAAGTTGCTTAGAGCCTCGCTAAGTTGCTGAGGCTGGCTTTGAACTTGTGGTCTTCCTGCCTCAGCCTTCCAAGCCACTAGGATGACAGGCTGTGCCATCGCAACAGGCTCTAAGTCACTTTAGAGAGCATCATTCTCAAGAGTTCTTGCTGACCTGATGGAGCTATGCTGTAGAAAATGTGATGCCAGGAGAAGATTTTATGCAGAGACTAATCTAATCAGAATTGGGCTCTAAAAAGACCCTTGGGCAGCCATGTGGTAGGTGATCAGAAATGGCACGATCCTGAGAAGACAGCATGGGAGGCACTACTTTAGCATCCAGGGGGAGATGATCAGGCTGTGGCACTGGGAAAGATGAAAGGAGGGAGCAGGGCGACCTGTGAGAAATCACAACCAACACATGAGCAGGAAGCTAAGGGTGCCGTGCTGGTGGGTGAACCAAGACAAGGACGGCAGGAGAAGTCAGACAGGGCATGTGCTGGGCTTCCCAGGGCCCCTGTGTATGAGGTGACCTGGGGACACCAGGAGGGGCTGGCCAGGCACAGTGGATCATTCAGCCTGGAGCTAATGAAACCCCCACCTAATTTTCTGAAAGGAAGGACACCCTTCAGTGCCCACCAGTGACAGAATAGACTTTCTGCTTGTGACACAGCCACAACTAAATGAGATCAAGTATATAAAGAACCACGGGCCCTGCAAAGGCACCCTGTCATAACCACCAAGCCTGTGAATATGTTGCTTTGAATGGCAACATAAGTCTGCTGGTGTGATGGCGTTAAGGACCTTGGTATGCAGAGTAGCCAGGTGGGCCAGTCTAAGTGTCCAGGTTCTGGAAAGCAAGTAATCTTTCCTAGTGTGTCTGGGGAAGATGGATAAAGGGCCCACAACCCAATCACAGCAGAGTCTGGATGACAGAAAAGGACATCTCATGGGTCCCCTCAGAGCCTCCAGAGAGCACCCTGCTGACACCTTTTGTATCACCAGACTAGTATCCAAAATCTGGCCTCCAGATCAATTCAGATAATAGGTGGGGGTTGTTTGAAGCCATCAATTTGTCATAATTTATTACAGAAGCATCCGGAAACTATCAGGTATGGTGGCAAATTCAGGTGCCCAGCCTGACCCTAGATGCCACAATGAGCAGACTTACCCTGGTGATGCCCAGTGCCCCGACATTCTCGCTGTAGGAAGTGGTACCATTCCCTGTGCCCCAGGCTCCTGCCAACAAGCAGCCAAGGCCCTCGATGCCAATGCCACGGTTGATGGCATGCTTCGGAGGGGGTGGGGCTCCCACCAGCCGGGCACAGGCATAATAATCACCCACAGACTCCACCATGGAGGAGATCACCCCCGCGATGATCCCAAAGACGCCAGCCAGGCTGATGGTGGGGCGGCCCCACTGTCCTGAAAAGGCAGAGAAGGGGGAGTCCGAGGAGGCCGAGGAAACCCAGGTCATTTCTTTATCAGAGGGATTTCTGGGAGACTATAAAGAGCCGGCACCTCTTCCAACTGCTTAATTTGGCTCGGATTCTTGCCCTGCCATTCCTCCTGAGCCTCACCAGATGCCCAGCACTTGAGGTCACTGTGCACAGAATGAGGCAGGAATGGGCCTTTTCCCAGGGAGGCCTTGAAGGTTTTGGAAGCTGAGACT
>PVHX01031370.1:0-14935 GCA_004024805.1 Geosciurus inauris | reverse complement strand
TATGTGTTTGTGTGTGTGTCGTGGGGTTGGGGGAGGGGGGCTTGCTTTCTTCAAATCCTCCAGCCCATGCCTGCGGCTGAGGAAAACTGTTTGCCTGTGGGTGAGGGAAAACCTAGGGACTAGACGCCACTTCCATTGTTCCCTTCTCCCTACACTGTATACTGGGTGTGAGCTTCTCCTCCCCACACACAAGAGGCACTGAGCGCGGCGGATCTAAGTCCCTCTAGTTTCTCCTCAGTAGTCTCCTTACCTGCGGCCGCCGCCACCGCCACCGCCACCGCCACCACCTCTGCCGCCGCCAGTTGGACTAGGACCGTGATCTGGACTGTTGCGGGGGGCGGCAGCTGTGGATCCGTAAGGTCCTCACATTAAGGTTTCCGAGGTTCCGCAGCCTGAGCCAATCACAAGCTACTCTGCGTCTGGGAGGCGCGTCGCCTTGTCCTCCTTTATATCGCTGCTGACCTGCTGAGGTTGCATTACGTCACGCTACCCTTGCTGCAGGGTAGGGGGCCACAGAGGGAGCGCGCGCAGGCGCGGGCGCGGGAGATTGAGGAGCCCGCGCTGGGTTTGTGCTTGGAGACCCGCGGATTTGCAGCGGGGGCTGCAGCGCTGGTCGAATCCAAGTGCGCAAGCCCAGATCTTGGCGCGCCCCTGAGGAGTTTCCGTGGGAAGATTTTCTGTTTTCCAGGTTTACCTAGGGAGATGAAGAGGGTGGGGAAAGGGAAATCAATGATAGAATGACCACTCGTTGAACCTCTAATAGATATTGGATGACGTTAAAAAAAAAAAAACGTTGGCCCAACCCTCAAGGATTTGACAAATTAGGCTTACCAGAGAGATAAGAGGTGTTCATCTCCACCAAAAAAAAAAAAGAAAAAAAAAAACTCTGTTTTGCTGTTTCCCTCCCTCTTTCCCTTCATTCCTCATTCCTTTTATATTTCCTAATGGTAGGCACTAATGAAGAAAGTGAAGGAGTTAAAAGCATGAAAGGGAGAGGTGGACTAGGAACCTAAATGCAGTGAACACTAAATCTTTTTTGAACGTGTCACTTTCAGCTTCTGTCAGCATATGGAGAACAGTGAGAAATTCTGTGGATGAGGGATGGAGAAAAGAGTGATGACATATGACGGAAAAGTAGGTGGTGACTAGGTTGCATTTGCAAAGTATCTTATATTCTGATAATTCGTCTTTAATTCTAAAATCATTTGGAATTGATAGCAGTATTGTAGTGGAGAAATGATATAATCCATTGAGAGAAGAGTAACTCATTACCTGTGTATAAATAATTTGAATATTTATAAATAAAGCCTGTTGTTATTGTGGGTTATCTAGAAAATGTGAAAGCACTAGTACAGGATCTGTCTCATATCAGTATAGGAGGTAATAAAAGGCCAAGTAGTAAATGTTTTAATTTTGTAAATATATAGTAACAAGTAATTTTAAATTTTTTTTGGTGTGGGGGGATAAATCCTGGACCTCACACATGCTGCACAAGTGCTTTACCACTGAGCTATGCCACCAGCCTAGTAAAATGTGAAGGTTATACTATCTCTGTCACATCTACTCAACTCTGCCATTGTAGCCTCAAAGCAGCCATGGACAGTATATACACAAGTGAGCATGGCTGTAATATAGTAGAATTTTTTTCATGAACAATAACAGAATTTTATTTCATTTTTTGTGTCATGAAAATTATTTCTTGAATTTCTTAACTATTTGAAAATGTAAAAATCATTCTTACATACAGGCCATAAAAAATTTTTTTTAAAAAAACAGGCAGCAGTCCCTATGTGGAATGTGAACCATAGTTTTACCATCCTAGTAGCTGTCATTCATTTACACTTTTATTTTCCTTCCTAGATGAAGAAGGGTATTTTGTGAGTGTATTCCCATGCATGAAATGCATTTCCCTATTTTATACCCTGGCAAACACTACTTTATGGTCTTCTACTAGTGACAATTCCAACAGATAACTAAGAAAAGAAAATTGAAAAAACTGTAGGGTTTTTTTTTTTGTTTTTGTTTTGTTTTTTGGTACTGGAGATTGAACTCAGGGCCACTTGACCACTGAGCCACATCCCCAGCCCTATTTTGTGTTTTATGTAGAGACAGGGTCTCACTGAGTTGCTTAGCACCTCACCGTTGCTGAGGCTGGCTTTGAACTCGCGATCCTCCTGTCTCAGCCTCCCAAAGTGCTGGGATTACAGGAGTGTGCCACCGCACCCAGCTGCTGTAGGGTTTTTATATCATTCACCTTCATGAATTTTACACTGTGGTAAATAATTTTTTAAAACTCGAAGATTATCCTTCTTTTTCTCTCCAGACATCTGGTCATTCAAATTATCCTGAGAATTCTACCTCTATAATATCTGTGTAATTGAACATTTTTCCCCAATTTCTACTATTATTACTTTGTTTAGATTCACATTCCTTCGTACCTTCATTATTGCAACACTCTGCTAAGTAGTCCCTCTGTGTCCCTATACTCCAAAACAAAAAATTGTCAAAATAAAAAAATCACCAAATCAGGAAAAATATTTCAAATTGAGCTTCCCCACTCCTTTCTCATTCATTTGAGGCTTTGGCCAAATCCAACTGTTATAATCTCTTCTGACACATATCTTTCCTACAAGCCTCTCTACACCACTTGATATCTCTTTTTAAATTTTTTTTTGTTGTTGATAGACCTTTATTTTATTCATTTATTTATATGTGGTGCTGAGAATTGAACCCAGTGCCTCACACATGCTAGGCAAGTGCTCTACCACTGAGCTACAACCCAGCCTGATATCTTTTTCTCTTTTCTTTTTTTTAATTTAATTTTATTTAATTTTTAATTTGTTTTAATTAGTTATACATGACAGTAGAATGTATCTGGACACATTGTACACAAATGCAGCACAACTTTTTCCTCTGGCTGAACGTGGTGCAGAATCACACCAGTAGTTTAATCATACATGTATATAAGGTGATAATGTCAGTCTCATTCCACTGTCCTTCCTATCCCCACACCGCCTCCCCTCCCCTCATTTCCCTCTACACAATCCAAAGTTCCTTCATTCTTCCCTAACCTCCTCATTATGGATTAGCATCTGCTTATTAGAGAAAACATTCAGATTTTGGTTTTTTGGGTTTGGCTTATCTCACTTAGCATGATACTCTTAGCTCCATTTTCCACTTGATATCTTTTACAGTGTAGAATCTACAGCAACACAGGATTAACTTGTATAACAAGACTAATATCTTACTACTCTGTTTAAACTTTACTGTCAGTTGTTACTAGATTTCATGGCACCCAAGTAAGGATAGGATAGTTGTGGTAATTCTAGCTAGCAACAGTGGGAAAGACTCTTCAATACATGCCTTTTGAGTATTTGGTCAACATTTATTCAAAGAAAGTAACTACTTTTGTGGAAGAACTATTAAGCAAAGCAGTTTAGGCTGTTTTTAAGAATGGCATTTTTATATCCATGTGTTAGAATTTCTGCAGTTGTATAGTAGCTACAAGACCAATAATATTAATAAGGTGTTATAAATTGATTTAATTTATAGCTTGCTTGTTTTTGTAGCTTGATCCCTTCACTCCCTCTGCTTCCCTCTTGGAATCTTAGCCAACTAAAAGTGGTGTGTGATGAGACACCAAATACTGTTGTCTCTTTTTCCTTATATTGTTACCAGACGGAGGATTTCCTCAACTCCTGTCTTTATGAAAGAAAGATTTGTCAAGAGACACCATCAGAAAAAACATAAAGTATTTTTTTAGTGAGATGAAAATAAGCCCAGACATAGAGCAGGCCTCCTCCAAGAGGGGAAAGGATATGGAGTTTCCTGCAAGGCAAGTTTTTGTATTTGGTTGGGGACCCTCCCCCATACATTATGAATTTGGGGTGGGGTTATTGTGGTTTCCCACCATGACTTAGTGCTGCGCCTGTGCCAATTTCGCTGTGTTGGAAAATTTCCAGCATAGACTGCAGCCATTTTCTCCAGATTGACAGAAAACTATCTGGACACAAGAAAGCAGTCCCTTAGAAGTGCAACATTAAAACCGGTGCCATCCAGGGGCAGAGCCTGAATTTCCTTTTCCTGCCTCCCTTGATCATGTCTATTTAATCACCTTCTAATATGAATATGGCGTCACAATTTGTCATCAACTATACTTTTATCTCAGCTTCATCTATGAAAACTTTTTCCCCTTCTTGCTCTGTAATCTTCACAATGCCCAAGAAGATAATCCAAAATAAATGAAGGTAAGCTTACTCAAATTTTCCAGAAGACTACCCTATGACTGAATACTGTTTTACATTACCAACACTCACATTTGTATTCATATTTACAGACACACTAGCACCAGATAGTACTAATTTAATTGTCCTGGAATGATTTGAAATAAAGGAATCAGGCTTCATTTGTAAATTATATGGATCTACCAGGTGTGCTGTACAGAATACAATTTGTTCATAGAGTGGTGAGGGAAGTGAGTCATCCCATACCATACAATAAGGAAAGCCACAATCAATATGCCATTGCAGAGTCATATTCATGTGGTGAGGTGCAATTTAGTTTCAGCAAAACAATATAATATGTAATATTAAATTAATACTGTTAATTTATTAGTTTTGTTATTTATTGTTTAGTTTTATAATTGTAAAAGCAGAATAAGCCCAAAGCATATATTTCTACATTGCTCTATTGTTCTTCTTGTTTAAATAAAAATATAAGAAGACTAATTTAAGTTACCACTGAAGAATGCAGTTTTTCCTTAAAATAGTCTATAATAAAAAATACAAAATCACACACAATAGTCTGTAAATACCATCCTATGCAAAAAGTATCAGAACTCCTTGTGGGAAATAGCTAATTCCAGAATTCATATGGGAAGTAGTTATGATGAGAGTGTGTCATTTTGTTGTCAGAGAGCAAAGAAACCATCAAGACTAATGTGATCATGTCCAAAGTATATATATAAGCATAAAATAGTACCTGGGAACTATGGCAACACATCAAATATATAAAAATTTATGAGGTTAGTAAGGATAAATAATAGAGAAATCCTCCCATTCCCAAAGAAAAATATCAATTTTGCTTTTATACATAAAACATCAACTCCATATTCTGACAATTAACAATGAAAAGTAACCACCATTTTATTCTGCTTTTCCTGTACAATTTCAGGATGAATAAATAGGCTTAGTTGGATTAGACAACTTTTTGTTTGTTTGTTTTGTAAGAAGTACCATTCGAAATGTAGCCAATTACCATTTTAACAAGCTCAAATGAAATAACAGATCCAAGCAAGCTCATGAGTGCATGAAACATGAACCACTATGGAAACCATATGGAAGTTCTTAAAATAACTAAAAATACAATTACTATAGGATCCAGTCATATTGTTCCTCCATATTTATTCAAAGTAATTAAAGGCAACGTGGTCTATAGATACATGCATTTCTGTGTTTATTGCAAAATAATTCACAATAGACAAGTTATGGAATCTGTATAGGTGTTCATCAACAGAAGAACTAATGAAGAAAAATGTCATACACACACACACACACACACACACACAGAATGAGGTTTTATTCAAACATAAAGAAGAATGAAATTATGTCATTTGCAGGAAAATGAATAGAATTAGAAAGCATTGAATTAATTGAAATAACAGGCTCAGAAATACAAATATCACCTATTTTACATCACACATGAAGCTAGAGTGTAAAAAGACAAAAAGATGTCCTTATGAAAATGCAAGAGAGACAATTAGGGTAGAGGAAGGGGACTGAAGGAGGGAAGGATAAAGGGAGGTGAAATTGAACAAAGTATGCTATAACATATAAGAATGTGTCACAGTTAAACCCAATATTCTGTATAACTAATATGCACTGATAAAAACATAATTCATTATGAGACAAATGAAAATGAAGATCCCAAGGAACTATCATTATATATCTATTAGAGCAATTAAAATAAAAATAGTTATATTAAATTCTGGTGAGTATCTCACTAAATTGCTGAGGCTGGCCTCAAATTTGTAATAATCATCCCTGAATCTCCTGAGTCACTGGAATTAAAGGTATGTGCCATCACACATTGCTATTTATTTATCATGGTAAACAACATGATATCGACCTTTATAACACTTATTTAAATTTACAATACGGCATTTTTAACCAAGGGAACAATGCTGTAAAGACTATTTCTATGACTTATTCATCTTGCATACCTGAAACTATATACCCACTGAACTCACCATTTCCCATTCTTCCGGTCCCTACCAACTTTCTATTCTGTTTCTATGAATTCAACTACTTAGAAACCTTATGTGAGTGGAGTCATGTAGTACTTGTCCTTCTGCATCTGTCTTATTTCACGTAGAATAATATAATCTATGTGTCTCATCACAAATTGCAGGATTGCCTTCATTTTAATAGCTGAATAGTATTCCAATGTATCTATATACCACCTTTTTTTCCCATTCATTATTATTTGGACTTTTAAGTTGTTTTCAGGTTGTGGCTATTGTGAACAGTGCTGCAGTGAACATGGTAGTGTGGATATCTCTTTGAGACACTTATTTCAGTTCTTTTAGATATACACCCAGAAGTTGAACTTTAGATCATCTGTAATTTTGTATTCAATGTTCTGAGGAAACTTCATACTGCCTTCTATAATGGTTGTATGAATGTACTAATTTACATTCTCACTAACAATGTATAAGTGTCCTTTTTCACATCCTTGCCAGCACTTTCTGTCTTCTGATGTTTTGATAACAGCAATGCTACCAGACACAGAAGTGAGATCATTTTTCACTTTGGTTTTGATTTGCATTTCCTTAAGGATGGATGTTGTTGAGCATCTATTTATGTATTTATTGACCTTCTGTATGTAGTCTTTGAAAAATGTTTATTCAAGTTCTTTGTCCACTTTTTAAATATTTTTTTAGTTGTGGTTGGACACAATATCTTTATTTCATTTATTTATTTTTATGTGGTGCTGAGGATCAAACCCAGTGCCTCACATGTGCCAGGCAAGCACTCTACCACTGAGCCACAACCCCAGCCCTTTGCCCACTTTTTAATTGCTAATAAGTTGTAGTTCATTGTATATTTTGAAGATTAACCTTAGTAGATCTCAGAGTATTTTCTCCCATTCAGTAGGTTTACTGTCTACTCTGTTGATTGTTTCCTCTGTTGTTCAGAAGCTTTTTTGTTTGATGTTGTCTCACTTGTTCAGTTTGGCTTTTATTGCTTCTACTTTGGATCTCATATCTAAGAAATCATTGCTGGGACAAATATCTTAGAACTTCACCCTTGTTTCCTCCTATGATTTTTTCAGTTTCAGATTTTATGTTTAAATCTTTAATCCATTTTAAATTGATTTTTGTGTATGCTGTAAAAAAAAAAAAAAGGTCATTTCATTCTTTTGTATATGGATATCCAGTACAAAAGAATGAAATGACCTTTTTTTTTTTTTTTACAGTTCTGGTTGGGTCCGTTAGTCATAGCAGCAAAACAGCTGACCAAGACACCTGGGCAGGAAGCCTGTAGGAAGTTCCTTTCTAAAAAGATATTTGGCTCAGTATCAAACTTCTTTTTTTACTGTTGATGTCCTATATCTATCACTCAGATCCAATAATTAGACAACAACATTTTGTTGCCTTGACTCTTTGTTCTAGGATTTTTGTTACCTAGTCAACAGGCCTGGGTTCTTAATCTCTGCTAAATTCTTGCTATATCTAACCCATTTTCTGGACCTTGGTCTACAAACTTTTGAAACATCCTTCAAGATCTGGATATGTCTTGGAGGAGAACTTAAAAGTCATCTTACCTATCCCCTTTATTTTAGAGAGGAGTACACTGAGAACTTGACCTCCCTTATCTCTCTGGTTCTGTGTTTTCAGGTATGATTTTCTTGTCCTTTGATGACATCTCTAAAATTCCCTTTTCTGCTTTACTCAAAATATCCTTTCACTAGTTTAATAAAAGTTTTAGCCAAGCATTCACCTAATCTTATCATGTTTCTAAATTATAAATGTCAGTAGCATAAATGTTGTGGGCTAGGAAATGGGATGTTATATTTAAATATTATATTTATTATATTTATATTATTTATATTATTTATTTTATATTTATATTTTATAATTAAGATAAAATATATGATTTGATCATAATTAGAAAATATTCTTACTGCATGTCTCAACTACATATGAAATCACAAATCTTAAAACATATGCTACATAAACCATTCATAATTGTACATACAATATGCTCACAGCATCTATTAAGATGAATAAGAGTACCAAAGAAAGGGGAAATTCCTCTAAAACTGTTAAAAATACAGTAAGGGATGAATATTCCTTCAGAAATCCGCATGACCAAATTTGTATGAAAGACTATACAGTTGTAGCTCTTTCAAGGATAGTGCTAAAAGAACTATTATGGATAAAATTAAAATAATCTTAACTAGCTACTTCTGCCTAGAAAAGTAATGTAAAGTGAAGTGTTCATCCTTTAAGAGTTTAGTAAAAATTCTTTCTTGGTTGAGAACCTATGGGGGTGCTTACCCCATAAACATACTGTTCTTTTTGCTAATTTTATCTCTCTCCTTTAGTCATAAGTAACAAAGAATATAAGGACTTGTGATCATGTTTGGCAATGTCCGAAAGTCAAACCAAACTTGTGCCTAACAGGAAAGAGTTATAAACAAAATTCCCTTTGTCATGATGAGATACATGTAGGAGTTAATAAATAGGCCTGATCACATAATTAAATCAGGCAGTCCAGGTATCATATATCAGAAGAATAGTTAGAATCAAAAAGAAGAGAGAGAGGTAGAAGAAAAGTTTGGAAAAGTCAGCTGAGGCAGGTATAATCAACCATGTACTATAACATCAAACATGGAATTTAGTTTTTGGAGTGCAAAGAGAAGAAGCCTTTGTTCACATTAGCCTTATTCCCATATTAATTTGTAGTAGTCAATAGCTATGGTTTTTTGGTCACTTTTTTCTGGGTGCTATTTTAAGTGCTTTATATGTCTTATTCCAATTAATACTCACAACCACCCTATGAAGCACATAGTATTTTTCTCACTGTGGAAAGGATGAAACTGAGGCATAAAGGATACATTACTTGCCTTATGTCACACTACTAATAAATGGAGAAGTTGGGGTTTTAATTCAACAGGCCATCTACAGAGTCATTTGAGCTGTTAACCACTATGCTAGATTATCCCTTATGTATAGACTACGGTTTTGACTATCCTGAGACTTTTCCTATTCTGATGTCAGCACCTACAGTAGAAGCCTCTGACAATTTGAGAGCTCTTCATTGAACATAGACATCATCTCTAACCACCCAGACTCTTGTTAGGTGAGCCTGAGCATCAAGAGACCAATACTCTGAACACTCAAGATATATTTCTAATTAAATGTATAGGAGCCACCTAGAGTCTGCTCTTATATGGTATTAAATTCCTAAAGAATTCTTATCACCCAAGGTCTGGTTCTGTATGTCTCTGAGTATGAATAAAGGAAGATATTAACAACCTGAAATCCATTCATGTTCCAGACTATGTAACTTTCATGGAAAAACATTAAACCAGCCATGAACTCCAGGGCCAACTCAATTTAGACAATTTTTCTTATACGATCACACCTTCCATAAAAGCAGCATCTGAATATCAGGAACTTGTTTGTCATCAGGTTATCCAGATAGAGGATACTACATGTATGAAAGGCCTAAAAGAAAAAGTGAAAGTCCAGTATGGCTAGAACATTTGGCATGATGGAGAATGGTATGTTAATAAACTGGAAAATACATACTACAGTAGCTATAGACTTTGTACTCAGGATGGTTGTGCTTGAATTCTGGCTCTACTAATTGTCTGGCTTTGGACAAGTTAATAAATTGCTCAAAGTCTCTATTTCCTCATTAGTTATTAGGAAAAATAATAGTACCCACCTCAGGGAAGATGTAAAGATGTCATAAGATAATGCATGTGAAGCATTTTGCAGTTATATCTTGGAAAATACACTGTAAGTGCTACACACTACACATAGAAACAAACACATGATAGATACAGACATAAATATAGATGGAAAGAGACAGAAACCCCATATTGTGGCGTCTTTGAGAGCTTTCTAACCTATGGTAAGGATTTGAAGCTTTATTCTAGGGTAATTGGAAGATATCAAATGTTCTAAAGGAGAAGTTGTGGGTTTTTTGTTGTTGTTGTTTAACAAAATTAGGTTTTCATTTAAAATATTTTCCTAGCTACACTAAGGCAACAGAGTCTGATAGAGGGAAGTGTAGATATGCAAAGACCAACTAGAAGCCTGTTAAAATTGTCCAGGGGAATGATGGTGAGTTCTTTTATGAGGATAGCGGCAGAGTGGATAGAGATAAAGGAAGAAAGGACAGGTATTGGTGACATTTTGTTGCATGGGAACTAAGACTTGATAGCTTCTTTGTCTCTCCTACTTCCTCACTGCTCCATCCAGGGGATTAAGGAGAGAAGGCTGAAGAAAAGGATCAAATTAGTATAGGATACTTTGTAATATATCTTTAAAGCATTTGGAGTTATTAGAGACGATAATTTTAAAAACAGGGTCAAATGATGCAACAGTAAGGCTAAGGCAAAGGCTGGGGAGAATGGAATTTTTTTTTTTTTTTTGGTACTGGAGACTGAACTCAGGGGCACTCGACCACTGAGCCACATCCCCAGCCCTATTTTGTGTTTTATGTTGAGACAGGGTCTCATTGAGTTGCTTAGCGCCTTGCCCTTGCTGAGGCTGGCTTTGAACTCGAGATTCTCCTGTCTCAGCCTCCCTAAGTGCTGGGATTACAGGCGTGAGCCACTGCGCCTGGCTGAGAATGAAATTTATACAACAGGCAAAAGCATTACCCTTAGATGAGATGTGAGACATATTGAAACAACTGGTGAATGTGAGGCTATTTGTAGATTTGGGTGTTTCCATTTGATGGGTTTCATTTGTTATTTATATTACAAGATGAGGTCATCTGTCAGGAATGGGGGTGAGTTGCAATGGGTCAAACTTCAATGAAAGGTATCAAATAAGTACTGTGGGGAATCGGAGAGTGACCTATTTCATTGTCAGATTTTGGATAGTATTAATTGCCCAACTGAACCTGAAGGCCATGAATCTACAGTGTTAATCATCTACTATACTTACAGTTCTTTCATTAGCCTATTCCTTTTCAGCCTTATCATTGACCTATTAACATGTTAAGACCTATGCCCATGAATAGTGCCAATATAGTTTCAACTATAACTTCTTCTTCCTGTCCATGACATTTCAGAGCCTCTATGTTCTGTGAATATACTTCCCAGAAATCACTTTGACTGGCCTTTCCTCTCAGTTCTTATCTTCACTAGTTCAGTTATTGAGTTTATCATCTCTGATTTCTAAATGGTTTCCTGCCTCATGTATTGTCTCCTTCAAATGTATCTTTCACAGTCATCAAAGTGATCAATCTAAAATATAATATCTGAGCACGATTGTGTAAAACTTTTCAAGGGATATTTCTGTGGTCTGGATATGGTCTGAGCATATCCTCCATAGATTAAAATGCTTGCGGTTTGACCCTCAGTGTGGTTGTATGGAGATAGTAGAACCTTTAAGAGGTAGGGCCCAGTGGAAGGTGGGTGGGTTATGGAAGATTGTGCTTAGAATGAATTAGTGCCGGTCTCATCGAGTGGACTAATCCTTCAAGAATAAGTTGTTATAAGAAGAACAAGCTTTGTCCTCCCCCAGCCTCTGGATTCTTGCATCACCATGTGATTTCTCATTCTTGCATGTGCTCTCATCACAATGACATTCACCAGGTTGTGATGTCAGAAGATCCTTACCAGAGCTTAGTAGATTAGGGGGGCCATACTCTACATCCTCTAGAACTGTGAGTCAAATAAACTTCTTTTCTTTATAAAGTATTCAGTATCAGCAGGGAGTGGTGGCACATGCCTGTAATCCCAGCTCTTTGGGAGGCTGAGACAGGATAATCTCAAGTTCAAAGCCAACCTCAGCAACGGTGAGGTGCTAAGCAACTCAGTGAGACCCTGTCTCTAAATAAAACACAAAATAGGGCTGGGGATGTGGTGCACTGTTCGAGTGTCCCTGAGTTCAATCCCTGGTACCAAAAAAAAAATGTAGTATCTAGTATCAAAAACAGACTAATACAGAGCCCTATAACCAATAATATTTAGTCTAATTTCCTTAAGATGGCACATAAGACCCTCCAGATCTAGTCTTTACCACCTCCTCAGCCTCACCTCTTATCTTATTCCCTTCTCTGGTTTTATGCTACAGCAGTATTTGTAATTCCCTTCATACTCCATTTTGTTTTTCACCTCTATGCTCTCTGTGTACTCCCTTTGTCTCAAAAATTTCATAAAGCCAACTCCTCTCATTTTTTGCAAGAGTTTAAGCATCACTTATTTTAAATAGTCTTCTTCCTCCATCACACTTATTGCTATTATTGGTTAATTAGTCTTTTATTTCTTGGCTTCTTATATCCATCGTTATCATTGCATTGCTCACTTTGAATAATAATTGATTTTTGTCTTTGTCGTTTCTACCAATCTAATCTCTAGGGACTATTTCAGATTCATTTCTGTACCTTAGCAACTTACCAGTCCTTGGTACTTAGTTGGCATGATAAGTGCCTTTTAATGAAAGGAAGGATAAAAGGGGAGAAGAAATAATAAAAGAAAGGAAATATAGGAGGGAGGAACCCAGATCTTGGGATCATTCTTTGAAACACTCAGTTTATAGAAATAATTTAGCAATTCTTATTTTATTTTCAGAAATTAATTTATAAACAAATTGTATATTTCAAATATAATTCATTAGTTGTATACTGATGCATTGGTGCAATTCTTTAGATTTATCCCATAACTGTAATTTGCAAACATACTCAGTATTTTTTTGTAATTTGCAATCAGTATATTATGATTCTCACTGAACACTTTATAAATGTACATATCATGAATCAGTAAACAAGTATTACGCCAAATTTTGGAAGTAACATGAATCTGCTATCCGAGTTGTTAATTAAGTTGGGTATTGGAGATGAAAGTTTTCCTCTGAGAACATGAGGATGGGTAGGAAATGTTCAAAATATGAAGGGAAACATGAATGCAGAAAGAAAAGTAAAGTATTTAGAGCAGAGATAAATCATGTTTTCTTAAGTTGTTACAAGAATGCTTTAAAAATGATCAGATGATCATGCATCTTATTGTACATATATATTTTTTTTTCTACAGGGAACTTAATAGTTGGATTTCATCTGCACACGTCCTATTCTGTAAGGGATTCCTGGCTCTTCAGAACTTGAATATCCAATTTGTTGTCTCCCTTTTTGAATGTAGCTTGATTTGGGAACTTCTGGTGTAGAAAAATCCTGCAAGAAAATTTAAAATATCAAGTGTAATTAAAAGACATTTAATAAAATTCCTGTTCTTGTTTAGATATGATTATGCATTGAGAAATTAGGCTTATATTATCTTAGTCAATTTAGAAATCTTTTTAATCATTTTTAGAAATTTGTAGTGATTTAAAAAAAACATAAAATATTTTCCTTTACTAAATAAATTCTTGGGTACTTTTAAATAACCACTACACATACACTGTAATGCAATTTTTACAGACTGATTTAGATATTGTGTAATCCAAAGTCTGAGTACTAAAGTAAGAAATTAATATGACTGGATAAACTGTATGTAAGAAAAACAACTATTTCTTTTTTTCTGATATTATGGTACCAAAGTTCACAGTCAAATATTACACAAGGATGAATAGGAGCATTGTATTATTTTTCTTTTCTGTACAGTTATGTACACAAATTTCTAATTATATAGTTAATTGTTTTCACAACACATCTTATGACAGCATTATTTCTATCATACAACCAATGTTTTATCACTGCTATAGAAATCTTTTATGATAGTGGTTCATACTCAAATTTCATTTCCCCCAGCATAACATGTTATTTTCTAATAATTAAAAAAACTCTACTCATGGATGCATTTTTCTATTAGAGAACCTAAGAAAATGTCCTTGAGCATCTAAAATATTATTTTAACACAGATCTGAAAAAGTAGGAATACTATAGGCTTTTACTTTAGGACTTCTCTATTTTTATTAGGAAATATGCTGGTAAACTTCATCTGTAGAATGACTCAAATTATATACACACACACACACATATGTCACAACTCTGTGGTAAGGCACTGCATGACATCATGACATTTAGGATACAAGAATTTTTTTAAAAAAAGGATTTTCCCTGATCTGAAGGAATTCAAAGTCAAGTGGGAGGTAGAGATCAATAGACAAAACATAAATAATATTACCTTAGTAAAAGAATAAAGGCAACAACACAGTACTGATAGGAAGGCAGAAGAGTACTACCTCTGATTAGAGATTTGAGGAAAGGCTTCATGTAGAATACGATATTCAAGTAGGTATTTTAGAATGATTCAGTTTCTTCAAAAATTGAATCATAAATGCTCATTAACCACATACTTGCGAAACTGTAGGTTTGGTATGGCCAAATCAATAGTGCATAAGACCAAGAGTAACAAGAGATAAATCTGGAGAACTGTAGAAGTAATAGGGGCTAGAATATGAACAGCATTTTATGCTTTTTTCAGGAGTTTTGACTTTGATCTATAGGCAATAGGAATCAAGTAAAGTTTTATGCTGTCATGATAAGATCCGATTTGGTTTAAGGATGGTCATGTTGGTAAGAGTGGGATGTTTAAGCCTGAAATGGAAGAGACAGGTGTCAGAGTAGTCAGTGATAATTTAGAAGGGGAATAATGAAGACCTGAATTATGTCAGTGGCAGAGGAAATGAATATATTTCCAGGACTGAGGAGATTCCTAGGAGGTAGGACTTTCAATTTCAAAACCTAGATCA
>PVHX01031369.1:0-14955 GCA_004024805.1 Geosciurus inauris | reverse complement strand
AGACATCTGCAGAACACTCTACCCAGTAACCAAATACATTGCTTCTAAGCATACACACTAAATAGAGCATATGTGAGTTCATAAGATAAGCGTCAATCAATGTGAGGATTGAAATCATGCCAATTATGTTCAGAATGAAGTGAAATTAGAGATCAATGGAAGAAAAATGAAATCCACAAATATATGGATATTAAACAACTTAATTTTAATAACCCATGAGTCAAAGAAGAAATCAAAAGTAAAATTGACACAAATGAAAGTGAAGAAATAATACAGCAAAATTTGATATGGAGAAAGCAATACTTAGAGGAAAATTATAGCTGGAAGTGTTTTTATTAAATAAAGAAAAAAGATCTCAAACCAACCACTTAACATTCCACATTTAACAGTGATAAGAAAAAAGTAAGCCTAAAGCAGTCAGAAAGAAGGATATACTAAAGTTTAGAGCAGAAGTTAATGAAGCAGAGAGCAGAAAGCAGCAGAGAAAATAAAAGTAAATGTTGGTTCTTTTAAAAGATCAACAACATTGACAAATCTTTAGCTAGTTTGACAATATATATATTATACATATGTTATATATATAATATATATGTTTATACTCAAATTTCTAAAATTAGGAAAAAGGACATTACTAGTGATCTTATAGAAATAAAACAATTATAAGGAAATACTATGAACAAATTTATGCTCCCACAATTAGATAACTTAGACAAGATGGACAAATTACAAATTACCATAACTGACTCAAGGACAAATAGAAAGTCTGAATTAGACTTACAGCACAGAAAGAGATTGAATTAGTAGTTTAAAAACTGCCTATAAATGTAAACCTCAATGGAGATGACTTCATTAATGAATTTCACCAAATATTTAAGAATTAATGCTATTTCCTCACAAATTCATCCAGAAAAATAAAATAGGAGGAACACATCCCAGGTCATTCTGATACCGGCATTATCCTGATACCAAATCATAAAAATATTACAAGAAACAGACATCGCATACCAACATCTCTTATGACATACAATATTCTCATCAAAATACCAGCAAAGCAAAGCAAGCAATGTATGGAAAGGAGCATACACCATGACCGCATAGGCTTTATCCCAGGAAAGCAAGGTTGGTTTAACATTCAAACCAATGAACTGAATGCATCACATCAACACAGCAAAGGAAAGGAGAAACACACATGATCATTTCTTCCTGTGAACACAGCTTTCACCATCTGGGAAAAGATCTCTATGAATACCTGACAGCTAAGATCATATTTAATCGTGACAGACAAAGTTTTTCCCCTAAGATCAGGAATGAGACAAGGACATCTGCTCTATTCACATTATATCAACATTGTGTGAGAGGTTCTTGTAGTTACACTATAGTTCTTACAGTTTGCTTTAAGCTGATAAAAACTCCACTTTAGTAGCACAAAAAAACTACACTTTTATTCAAGTCCCTTCCCCACATTTCATTTTTTATGTCACAATTTACATCTTTTGATATTGTGTATCCCTGAGTTACTGTAGCTATAATTATTTTAATGCTTTTGTCTTCTAACCTCCATACCAAAGATACAAATGGTTTACACACTACCATTATAGTATTGTATTAGAGTATTCTGAACGTGACTATATATTTACCTTTACCTGTGAAATTGATGCTTCCTTATGTTTTCGTGTCACTAAATAATGTCCTTTCATTTCACATTGAAGAATTCCATGTAGCTTTTTTATAAGGCAGGTCTAGTGGTGGGTGATGAATTCCCTCAGCTTTTGTTTGTCTGGGAAAGTCTTTTTCTCCTCCTTTCCTTCCCCATCTCCCCCTCCTCCTTCTTCATTTCTGAAGGATAACTTTTCTGGTGGACATATTCTTGTTTGGCATCTTTCTTCTTTTGACACTTTGATTATATCAGCACACTCTCTCCTGGCCTGCAAGGAGTCTGTTGATAGGTTATCACTGATAACCTCATGTTTGTGATATGCTTTTCTCTCTTCCTGATTTCAAAATTGTCTTTGGTTTTATTTTCTTGTTTGTTTTTGTTTTTTCTTTTTGTACTGGGGGTAAACCCAAGGGTGTTATTACCACTGAGCTACATCCTCAGTTATTATTTATTTTATTATTTTATTTATTTTATTTTTTGAGACAGGGTCTCTCTAAGTCCTGAGGCTGGCCTCAAACTTGTGATCCTCTTACCTCCTGAGTCACTGGGATGGCAGATGTGAGCTCCCATATCTGGCATGGGTAAAATCTTTGAGTTGATTCTGACTGAAGATCTGTGAGCTTCAGGTACTTAGATGTTCATATCTTTTCCCATATTTGGGGAATTCTTAGTCATTATTTTTTTAAGTAAACTTCATGTTTACTTAAAAACCTCCTCCGCCTCCTCTCCTTTTCCTCCCTCTCCTCTTCCCCCTCCTCCTCCCTCTACTTCTCCTTCCCCCTCTCCTTTTGCTTTCTCTCTCTCCCCTCGCTTAAAACTCCTGTAATGTTATAATGCAAATGTTAGCTCTCTTGATAAGGTTCCATATATCCCACAGTCTTTCTACATTTCTTTCCATTATTTTTTTTTCTCCACTGACTGCATGATTTTTTAAAAATTTTTTTTAGTTGTAGATGGACACAATACACAATACCTTTATTTTATTTATTTATTTTTATGTAGTGCTGAGGATCGAACCCAGTGCCTCACACATGCCAGGCAAGTGCTCTACCACTGAGCTACAGCCCCAGCCCCTGACTGCATGATTTTAAATTATCTGTCTTCAAGTTTGTTTTTTCTTTCTTCTGTTTTTCTTTTCTTTTCGTTTTATCTGTTTGATTTTTTTAATCTTTTTTTTTAGTTGTAGGTGGACAGAATATGTTTATTTTATTTTTATGTGGTGCTGAGGATTGAACCCAGTGCTTCACGCGTGCTAGGCGAGCGCTCTACCACTGCGCCATCACCCCAGCCCCTATCTGTTTGATTTTCATGAGGTGGGGTCTTACCATGTTGGCCAGGCTGCCCTCAAACTCATGATCCTGAGGAGCTAGGATTATGGTGTGCATCACCAGGCCTAGATTTTTTTCCTGCTTAGTCTAGTCTACTGTTGAAGCAATATGTTCCATTTTGTTTTAATTCACTCATTGTATTTTCAGTTCCAGGTTTGAATTTTTGTTTGTTTCTTTGTTTTCTCTTTGTTGAGCTTTTCATTTTCTTCTTGTATTGCTTTCCTGGTTGAATTAAATTGTTTGCATTCTCTCATAACTTGCTGTGTTCCTTTAGAACATAATTTAAAGGAGTTTGGATTTTTCATCAGGCAGTTAGTTCATAAATCTCCAATTCTTTGGATCAGAAGTTGATTGTGGTTCTTAAGTGGGGTCTTATTTTCTTGATTCTTCATGATCCTTGAAGCCCTGCCCAGGTGTCGGCCCATATGAAGAAGGAATCACCTCTTTTGGGCTTTATGGATTGGAGTTATTAAGGAAATGTCTTCTCCTGTGTGCTGGGGGGAAGGAGCTGCTGGAATACCGCACCATCAGGCCCAGGCATGGGTGTGTGCAGGGGACTCAGTCTGGGGGGATGTGATTTCTCATCAGCTCAGGTGGCTGGACTTCATAACTTTGGCAACTGGGTAATCCTTGGTAGCAAGAACCAAAGGAGCCAAATCACAGTAAGGAGCAAGAATCACAGTAGCCGCAGAGGGCACTCAGCAATGCCTCTGATCAGGATGGGCAGCTGGGGAGCCAGTGTCAGCAGGGTATACATGCTTGGCTGTGAATTGGTTGCAGGCATAGACATGTGGCAGAGCCAGTATAGGCATGAGGACAGTTGTAATGGTGAAGGTCAAAGGAAATTGTTAGGACCAATTGCAAATGAATGCATGGCAGTGGAGGCCAGGGGTGTGCATGTGCCACCCATAGGAGTCAGGATCAGCAGTGTGCACATGCCTGGCCAGATACAATGCAAACATAGTGGTAGAAGTGAACACCACGAGGCAAGGTCAGCTGTGGACATCTGGACGGTTAGAGAAGTCAAGACAAGCAGTGAGCCTGTGTACAGCTCTATGGTCCCGTTGTGGATGCAAGCTGGTGGTGAGGACGGAGCTGGAAGCTGCAGATGTAGATCACAAATGAACAGAACTTCTAAGTGCCAGGGCCTGTGGTAGAGGCCTGAGGTGACTTATGAGCATGTCCTCAGTGGTTGCACTCAGTTCATGGAGCAGCAACAGACAGGTGACTCCAGGGGAGAAAGCAGTCAGGTGGTGGTTAAAGCAGCTGGAGACAGAAGGTGAAAAACTAGGGCCCGTGGTGGAAAAGGTTGTGGGTAATATGTGGGGACCACAAGGCTGTTGAGGTCCTCAGCACAGAAGAGTCCTGTGCCAGCAGGCTGCTGGGGACCATGGTGGTTCCTGCCATGTGTCTATACTGACAGCCACTCTCCTTCTTTGTTTCCAGGTGTCTCCAGATGCCCCAGGTATGCCAGCCAGTCTCCCCAGGGACCTGGGTACAGGGGTTATGGTCTGTCCCAAACCAGCGGGCCAAAGAGGCACCTCCACATTCACCTAGCAGTGGAAGTCAGGAAGAGTTAGAGCTGACTGGCTGCCTGTTCCCAGCCCTCCATGCAGGACAATCAGATGCACCAGGGAGACCAGTCAAAGCAGGCACTCATTTATTTGCAGAACAAGCATTCAACTTATAGGGCCATTTGGCCAATCAGAGACAATGCACGAAGCCAGCAGCTGTCCATGTGGCAAGGCACACCAGCCCCCTGAATTCTGTCCACGAGCTGATCACGTTTGCAGAACCAACAGTAAACCAATCACATAGTCCCTCCTTCCTCCGTGCCCTTCCTGTTTGCACACTTTTCACAATGGCTAGTCGCCATCTTAAGTAGCATGGAGCTAGCTCCCCACAAGTCCCCCTTTTTTGTTTTGTATGGTCCACCTCAGGAATGTGCCTGTCTTAGGTCGCCCCCATCTTTCAGGGGGTCTTACCCATCATTGACTACCATCCCAGCCTCATGGTGGGCCCATACCTTAAGGCCTTTGGATTTCCCGCAAGGCCACATAGACCCAAGGGTCTCGAGGGGTTTGGGGGTGTTCTTCAAGCATCTGTGCTAGCATTGTGGTCTTGTTTTGGAGCTGGGCTTGCCCTATAGCTTTTCCAGCACCTGGTAACAAAAGGCAACAGAAGAAGGATGAGACGACCAATGCCCAATAGGGCTAAATTTGGAAGAAGCTTGTGAGTTTTTGTCACATGGCAGTAAATACTGGGCAGAAGGCAAAATTTCCACCTTTGTGTGGTTGAGCTTAATAATCGAGGACAACGGGCTGGGATTGTAGATCAGCAGTAGAGCGCTTGCCTCGCATGCATGAGGCCCTGGGTTCGATCCTCAGCACCACATACAAACCAATAAAATAAAGACATTGTGTCCATCTACAACTAAAAAAAAAAATTTTTTTTAAATAATCGAGGACAACAATTGGGAGGACAAATTTAACATCTTATCATTCTAGAGTCCCCTGATGTAGGTGGAGTAATTTTTTTATCATCTGAGTAGCATTAATCTCCAGAAAGGATTGACAGAGATGAACATAGAGGGAATTACAAAGGTGTCTCTGTTGTATAGATACAGTTAATTGCTCTGGTAGAATGTCCATTTCTTGCTGGAGGATCATAATACCCCCAGCGAGATGATTGCTGAGAGTCAAATGTTGTTCTTGTATATGAAAAACATCACGAAACATCCCAAATGACCTCTTGGAGCTTCTGGGCAGTTTGAGTAGTTTGTGCGATCATGACGGCAGCAGTGGCAGATGCAGCCATACCAGTGATCACAGCGGCAGTGATTCCAAAGTCCCTCTGTTAAGGCTGGGTGCCGTTGTATCAGAATTCCAGTCAGCGCCAGGCAAGCAGTCCACCACAGTTGTTTACATGGGCTTAAATTAAGGAGAGAGATCACCCCTCAAGAATGGGTACTCCTGGGTCGTTATTGGAATAACAATACTTAAGGTTCCTAGCGGGTACCCAAATAGGACTTGATTCGCCTATTGGGAAAACACATCCAAAGCCTCGACCCGCACTTATAAGGGGGTCAGGCCCGCGCCAACACCCTGTTAGGGGGTCCTTCCATTGGACCTCAATATTGATATAACCAGACACCATAAGGTGTCTCATTGGAACAATGTCTTTGGAAAGCCATTAGAGGCTGCTCTTTTGAAAAATTTAAAATATTTAATGTGAGCATAGCCATCCGTAGCTGATCATGGGGGTTGGTTCCCCCTTTTTGTTTTTGTAATTGATCCTTTATAGTTTTATTTGGTCACTCTACGATGGGTTGTCCTCTTGGGTTGTATGGAATTCCAGTGGAATGCTTAATATGCCATTGGGCAAAAAAATCCCTGTAGGGCTTGGCTCACAAAACAAGGCCCATTGTCTGTTTTTACTTGTTGAGGTATTCCTAATATAGTAAAGCACTGTAGAAAGTGACTCTGCGCGTGTTTAGCCCTTTCTCCTGCGTGGGCAGTAGCCCAACAAGCATGAGAACAAGTGTCTATAGTCACAAAAACATATTGAAGTTTGCCAGAGGGTGTATAGTGAGTTACATCAGTTTGCCAGGTGGCCTTGGATTTTAACCCTCTGGGATTTACCCTGGGAGACTGGAGGGGTGGAATTTGTAAAAAGGACAAACAAGATTTACAGGTTCTAATAATCTTTTTTAAGTCTTTTATGGGCAGTAGTGGAAATCTGTAGTGTAACCCTCGCCAGTTAAGGTGGGTGAGGTCATGAAGCTCTTGTGCCTGTGATAATTTTGAATCTGGGATAGTGGTCATTGCCATGGTGCCATGAGAAGCCAATTGATCTGCTCAATGATTTCCATGGGATATTATTCCCGGCAGATTTTGGTGTCCCCTTAAATGTTGTAAAAATATAGGCATGGAGCACTCATTGAGGAGGGTTTTGACCTGTATCATCAAGGGTGGAATCAGATTTTTCTCACCCCCAGTATTATCAAAATGGTCCAATGAGCTCTAGGGGAATTTTGACTGGGGGAGGTTTGACCCCCAGGTTAAACCTCCTTTGGTTAATGGGGCTGGAGGGTGCCCCTCCCTCAATTTAAAGGATTGCCTTGGATATGGAATTTGGATCAGCAGTCCTTTTGCCAGTGGAGCTTCTTCTTACATCTAGCGCAGGGGATTTGGGGAAGGCCTTGATTAGGCTTACCACCAGGCTTTGGAGGGCTACTAGGGCATTCCCTCTTAAAATGCCCAGGCTGACCACATCCATAACAATGCCTGTCCATTTAGGGGGTCTAGATTGTTCCCCCCACCACAGCTACAGAGGCGAGAGCAGAAGTTAAGGCCTCTGTAAGAGAAGCTGTTTGGGCCTGTAAGGCTGTCACCAAGGCTTGAGATTGGTGGGTATGAGTCCCTACACCCTTGGTGGCTATGATCCATCTCCCCATCGACCTATCTTTCATCCCAGCACAGGCCAGCTTATGGTCAGTGGTCATTCCTTCCCAAACCAGCATTTTTACAAATTGATCCCTCAGAGGCCCAGGAGGGAACTTCCGTTGGAGGCTTTTTTCTACTCTCTCAATAAAGGTGGCCAGGTCTTCGGTGGCCTTTTGAGTTATTCCTGATATAGGGGGCTCTGTGGGCCCTTCCTCTAACTTCTTCCAGGCCGCCAGGCCTACTGATTGGAACTGTTCTTGATAGGGCACTGGAGTGGCAGCCTGTTGAGGGCCCATGGCATATTGATCTGTTTCCTGAGAGCATCCCATAAGTGACTGGGACAGGGGGGTTAGCTGCCTGATTTCTTTCGGCTTGGGAATGACATTCCTCATCAAAAAAGGCACACCACTTGAGATACAATGGACCAGGAAGAACTGCCTTAGTTAAACCCCTCCAATCTTGAGTTGTGCACTGCTGATGAGCCAATCCTTGAAGGATGGTTTCAGCCCATGGGGAGTTAGGCCCATCCTTTGAAACTGCCTTCTTAAGTTCCTTAAGGTCTTGTGATCCCCAAGGACGCCAATCCGGGGGTTGAACTGGGTTGATGACTATGGGCGCCTGAGTGGGCAGAGGCAGGGACCTCCCCTCAGCAGGGGAAAATGGCGGCCGACCATCCTCAGAGGGAGGACGACAATATGGCAGAGGTCGACTGTCTTCCCGCAGGGAAGCTCGTGAGCCTAGTTCAGGGGCTGAGGGCAGGGAGGAATCATCCCAGGGGACAGAGAGACCCCCTTTGGGCTTAGTAGGATCCTTCCTGTCAATCGGAGGAGTGACTGAGGACCTCCGAAAATCAAGTCTTTCCTGATCAAAACATTCCCACTCCGTCTTCTCCTCCGAGTCCTTGGAAGGTCCTTTTGATTTCTCTATGTGTTCCCCAGAGGTCTCTTGGGACACCTCAGGAAAGAAGCATGCCTTAAGGGCAGACAAAGTAGGATAGACACCTGGGGGTTCCTCCCCTAAATTGACTTCCCTCTTAGGGACCAGTTGTTCCATTAGCTCCCACGTGGAGCTGCCCACGTGAAGGTCTCCCAGACCTTTTCAGCTTGGGTATCTAAAACTTCTAAGACCTTACTCTTAAGCAGATAGCTGAAAGCTTTCAGATCAGGGTCCTCTTTTCCATTTGCTTGACCCATTTTTAGGTAAACTCCAACCTGAAGACCTGCAGATCTACTCACCCGATTGGCCCAACTTGACACTTATGGTCACCTAGCAGTGGAAGTCAGGAAGAGTTGGAGCCGACTGGCCGCCCGTTTCCAGCCCTCTGCACAGGACAATCAGATGTACCAGGGAGACTGGTCAAAGCAGGCACTCATTTATTTGCGGAACAAGCATTCAAATTAAATTATAGGGCTGTTCGGCCAATCAGAGACAATGCACGAAGCCAGCAGCTGTCCATGTGGCAAGGCACACAAGCCTCCTGAATTCTGTCCATGAGCTGATCACGTTCATGGAACCAACAGTAAACCAATCACATAGTCCCTCCTTCCTCCATGCCCTTATTGTTTACATACTTTTCACAATGGCTAGTCACCATTTTAAGGGCATAGCATGGAGCTAGCTCCCCACACTGGGTGTGGCGAAACTGAAACTGATCATTCAGGCACTGCCCAGAAAGGCTGAAGAAGCTAATTTTTCCTCCATTCTCCTTTTTCCTGTGGGAGGACCTTATAAGCTGGGAGTCACCTCTCCATGCTGAGCAGTGCCTACTTGGGGAATGGAGGGTGTAGGCAAAATGAAATTGTTATTTCTTCTCTTGCTGTCTAGTTATTACCAACATTTTTCCCTTTTACTATTTTTCGATAGTTCATTAAGTAAATTCTTGATCTCTTCAAGTTATCCTTGCTCATGGATAGCTGTCTGCTTGTTCTTCTTTGGAGGAAGCAGGTGAACATGATGGCTGAGACCTCTTACTCCACCATCCTGCTGATCTTGAAGTCCATTTCAAATTAACTTTTGGTGTGAAGTGATGCATGCAGTAGTGAGCTTTATTTCTTCCATATAATTTTATCTAGTTATCCCAGGATTGCAAATTCAAGGCCAGCCTCAGCAACTTAGTGAGACCTTGTCTCAAAAACCAAAAAGGGCTGGGGATGGAGCTCAATGGTAGAATATCCCTGGGTTCAATCCCCAGTACCAAAACAAAAGGCAAACACACACATGTGCGTGCACCCACACACACGCATGCACGCACACACACAATTTGAGAGACAGCAAGTATCAGAATTAGATATGAAAGAGATATTGGAATTCTCAGAGAACAACTGAAATCAACATACTAAGGACTCTAATGTGATGTGCCTGGTACTGTCCACACCAATGCTCAGCCAGGAATTTCTCTTAGGATTCCTGTACTGAGAAAGGAAACTCGGTATTCCAATTAATAGGAAAGGACCTAAAAAGCAAAAGGAAAGAGAAAAGATTAATGGTCTAGAAAAATAAAGACAGGCCACAAGGACCTAAAATGTTCTTCCCCTTAAGGTGTAGCTTCTGTTGGGGGCAAAAAGTCACCATTAAAGGAACCTTCTGGAAATATCTTAGTCCTAAGCAGAGGTTGGATTCTGAGGTGGAAACATCTCCTGCCCACCGCCACACTGGTGAGGGTTTCTGTCACTTTAAGTTGTCACCAGCAGGACCTCCTTGAGCTCCCTGAGCTCAGCTCTGAGGTCTGAGTGAGCTGGGATCTCTGAGGTCTGAGTGAGCTGATATCTCCTGTACTCACATCAGAAGCCACTCCTGAGCCTGTGGCCAAGAAAAGTGAACCCAAGCCAGGAAGGGAACAGAGGGGCATGAGCTGGGAGGAGATTTGGAGGCAGAGAGGTGTTAGGCAATGAAGTTCATGATGAGCACCTATGTCTACAAAGAGGGGACCAGGAACTAAAAGGAACACCTCCAGGACTTCAAGATGTTCTGAGTTTCAACTGGAGTCAGTTTGGAAGATGCAGCAAGTGCCTTTGCCACCTCTGAGTGAATACATTCCTGATTAGGACTAACTCCTTTCTCTTTGCCTACTTCCCTAGAGAGTAAGAGAGTTGTTTGCCAGAAATCCTGCAGAGGAAAATACACTACGGAAGGTGGGAAACACTCCCCAATGCATATTCACAAAAGTGAAAGATACTTCTGAAGGCATATAAGCAAGTCTACCCTCCAAACAAGTCAGAAAGAGGATTCTGTACATACCTGCACTTCAAACTCCACTTCTCCAGTCTCCTCAGCTTGGTGGATGATGGGGGTCCCCCAGGAGGCATCTGAGGTAATGAATATGAATCTTCAAACTTTTGCCTTCAGAATTGCCTCATCTGTTTAATAAAAGGCTGGACTATGACAAGTGATTTCCCTAACTCAGACCCAGGGATGGCTGCATCTGACATACCCCAGGGAAAGGGAGGGACTTACTAAAAACAAGAATTTGTGAATCACAAACTTTAAGAAATATACTTTTTATTTAAAGATTCCCCAGGTAATCCCAAACCGTACCAGTTTGGGCAAGCCTTGGACTAGATGAAACCTAAGATCTCTTGGAGTTCTAAGGTTGTGGGATTCAGAGTTCTACTTTCCCCATAGCTGTGTGCCTTTGGTAACTCCAGATGTCAGCTCTTAAAGTTTGCATTCACTTTTCAAGCCTCATTTGAAACTTGGTGGATGTCCCACTGGCCTGGGTCCCCTCCAGCAGGTGCTATCCCTCTCATCTTTGACAGGGACTTCATCAGCTAAATCCTTCATCTTGTTCTATAAACTTATGACTGTTTCTTCATTTATGCCCTGGTGTTGATTACAGGAGTTTCTGGATTTCTATATGCAATATAATTAGCCACACAAGTCCAATGGGCTGAACGTCACTGGAGACTTGGGGAGGTGGCCAGGAAGCTTCTGCAGCCCAGAACACCTTAGGGGTGAATGCGGCAGGCCCGTTCTCACAGACTCTCAGCTGGAGGCAAGCTGCTCAGCCCTCTCTCAATGCTCCCCTTGTGTTGGTCCCCAGGGGACAGAACACATGCCCTGCAGTAACGGGGGCAGCAGGCATAAAGAGGCAGAATTTGCAATGATGGGGGAATGTAGATAAGAACTCAGAAAGAAATGTGGAGAGGATGGCTGCTCATAGGGGCGAGAGCGCTGAGGGGGTTGGAAAGGCCCTGAAGTTGGTTCTTCGTGGAGTAGCTGACTGAATGGGGATTAGCTGGAAATGAGGCTGGAGATGCAGACTGAGGAGACACCATGATTTGTGCTCAGGGACTTATGGGATCATCAAAACATGACCACACAGTGTCAACTATATGAAATAATGCTAGACATGGGCATATCACTTTACTTAGAAAGCCTCACACTTAGTGGTTGAGGCCAGTGTACCAGGCCCTCCAGCCACACAGCACATGTAGACAATTTTGGGCAAGCCAGTGCTTTGGCTGGAAGACAGCAGACGCAGAGATCCTCCAGGTAGGCTTGGGAGGTGACTGATTTCCAGTTTCCAAAAGAAGGCTTCCAGGGCTGGGGTTATCAAACCCACTGAATGGTCTCATGGGTCTAAGCCAGACAGTGTGCTGGCCCTTCTGATGTTATTCCCAAGAAAAGCATTAACACAATTTGCTATACTGACACAATGTACCTGCCTTCTCTCTGGACACCTACCCCTCCCCAAAGCACACCTGGATGTTCCCACCTCACAAGAAGGAACCACATCTTGTCACTGTGACATCCCCAGCTCTTTGGACTTTGCCTAATACAATGCAGGTGGTTATGCTTATTCAGAGGAATGATACATGGAATGAGCAAATCATGTTTGGGACTTTCAGGGACACATGCGAGGGCGGAAGAAGGCAAGAGATGAAGAAGACCCCTATGGTAAGAACAGATCCCAGCAATGCACCCTGGGGCTCAGCTCAGGGTAAGAGGGGAGTGTGTGCTGTTTTATGCCACGCCTTGCATGGGTCTGCCAATGAGTTGGGGTCCCAAGAGACAAAAGGGGGTCCCCAGGAAGGACAGAATGGGGTCCTATGGGATGGGATACGAAGTGGACGGTCACAGAGTCACTTCACCCAGACTCTGGGGGTTGGTAATACTGCTCTGCTGGAGTAAGATGCAGAACCCGTTTATTCAAGAAAGTACAACAGCCTATGTATGGTCCTTGGACCAATCATGGCCCCAAAGTTACAACAGGGCACCGCTCTGTCAGGTGCACGGTCCATCAGTATAGAATGGGTAAAGAAGGAGGGGAGAGGTTGAAGGTATGGGGAGTGCTCCTACATAACCCCCTTTTTACTTTAATTTGAAAGGTCAGTGGGGCCTGTATGGCCCATAAGCAAGCATGTTGGAGGGATCTGTGATAATCTCCTCATGAGAGAGAATCATTCCACTGGATTTCCAGACTCCTACATGTTGCATATCATAGTGGGGGGTGGCGCAAACGAGAATGTGCCTGTCTTAGGTTGTCCCCATCTTTCAGAGCATCTTACCCGTCATTGGCTAACCAGTCCATGAGAATGAGAAAGGCAAACGAGACTGTGCCTGTCTTAGGTTGAACTCATCGGAGAATCTTACCGGTCATTGGCTAACCAGCCCATGTGAACTTGCCCCGAGATGAGCTCTCTCCTAAGAGAAGGGGTAATAGAGTTGGGTGGGGTTGGAAGGGAATGGGTTTTGGGGTTAGGATTGGCCAAAGCTGTAGTCAGGCAAAAAGGGTTGGAAGGAGAGACGAGTGAGCAGGTCACAGGCAGATGAAGCAAGGTAGGGAGGAGGAGGAGCGACTGCAGGGGGCACTGAAGGTGGGGCAGGGTCAATATGCTGGGGGTTGAAGGGAGGGGATTTACAGGAGGAGTGTGTTCCATCAAGGAGGAGAGGATCAAAGACTGTAGATTTCCCATGTCGAAGGAGTGAAGACAGGAGACGTTAAAGTGAAAGTAAACAGTAAGTTCGAATCCATGGACGCAGACCAGAGTATGCACTCTCTGCGAAAGCCCGTCTGGCTACCTCTTTGCATTTGCACAGCAAGTGCTGCAGATGGGCAGGCAGCAGCAACTTGGCTGTGTACATGGAGGCAGGGGCGTGTGGCCATGGCCAGAGGAGATGCGGGGCGCATAGAGCTTGGCAATCTCCCCTTTCCCTACTGGGCGCAAAAAATCACCACGGGACACTTTACGGCAGTGTGACACTTTATGGCAGTGCTTTTCTTTACTTTTCCCCACTGCAGCTGGCAGGACCACTGAGTCCCTCACAGAAGCGCTTTTGTTTACTTTTCCCCGGTAGGCGGAGGGCACCAAACACCAAGGTGACTCACAGGCATGCATCCCTGCCCTCACAGGCCACGCATCCTGCTTGCCTGTGGCCAAGAGCACAACTGCTCCCAAGGGGGCGGCAGTTTCCCAAAAGTAGGAGGAAATGCCAGTGAAAAGAAACCAAAAGCAAAGGGGACAGAAAACAACTATGAGGATTTTGAGAAGAGGAAGGAGAATGGGAGTTTGGGTCTCAGGAGAGATAAAAACAGAAATGTTTAGAATCAGGATTGTGGTGGTTCCAGTCACCAGATTGATCAGACCCCTATGGGCGACTGCCAGATGAACTAGGAAGTGGAAGTATGTCCCTGCCCTAACTTTATCACACAAAGACAAACAGACACAGAGTACAATCACAGAAAGGCTGGTGTTACCTTTAGCAGCAAGATAAGAACGACGGGGGACCACCACGAGGTCACTTACCACAGGGTCAAGGAAGCCCTAGAGCATGTGGGTGCCAAATATTGTTTTATGCCATTACTTGCATGGGTCTGCCAATGAGTTGGGGTCCCAGGAGATGAAAAGGGGTCCCCAGGAGGGACAGACTGGGTTCCCACAGGACGGGGTATGGAGTGGACAGTCACAGAGTCACTTCACCCAGACTCCAGAGGCTGGTAATACTGCTCTGCTGGAGCGAGATGCAGAAACTGTTTATTCCAGAAAGTACAACAGCTTATGTACAGTCCTCTGACCAATCACGGCCCCAAAGTTACAAACAATGAGGGACCACTCTGTCAGGTGCACTGTCCATCCGCATAGAATAGGGGGAGAAGGAGGGGAGGGGTTGAAGGTATGGGGAGCGGTCCTACAAGTGAGCTTACTGGAGACCAAACACAGGTAAGTCCCACAGGGTCTCCAGCCTGGGATGAAACAGCAAGAGCCTGGGGTCTGCACTGTAGCTGGGTCTCTGTCCCACCTCTGCTGGGAGATGTTCAGTCCTTTACCAGCTGTCTCTCGGTTCCCACAGCATAAAAATGAGGATTAAAAGAAAGTACTGTGGTGTCCACAAAGGGGATGTGGAGTATCAAACCAGGTGCTAGAGTGAGCATGGCTACCAGGCAGCCTGTGTTAGAGACAGGGTGGAGGTTCACATGGGCATTCTTTGTAGGCAGCAGGTTTAACACAGAGAGAGAGAGAAGGAGGGAGGAAGGGAAGGAAAATGAGAAGCGGTCTGACTTCAACCTTCAACAACCCCATGAGAA
>PVHX01031368.1:0-14875 GCA_004024805.1 Geosciurus inauris | reverse complement strand
CACCATTTGTTGAAAAGGCTATCTTTTCTCCAATGTATGTTTTTGGCACCTTTGTCTAGTATGAGATAGCTGTATTTCTGTGAATTACTCTCTGTGTCTTCTATTCTGTACCATTGGTCTACATGTCTATTTTGGTGCCAGTACCATGCTGTTTTTGTTACTATAGCTTTGTAGTAAAGTTTAAGGTCTGGTATTGTGATGCCTCCTGCTTCACGAGGATCCAAAAAATTCCACCAGAAAACTTCTAGAACTGATAAATTAATTCAGCAAAGTTGCAGGATATAAAATCAGTATCCATAAATCAAATGCATTTCTATACATTAGCAATGAGTCCTCTGAAAAAGAAATTAGAAAAACTACTCCATTCACAATAGCCTCCAAAAAAATAAAATACTTGGGAATCAATCTAACAAGAGTGGTGAAAGACCTCACAATGAAAATTACAAGACACTAAAGAAAGAAATTGAAGAAGATCTTAGAAGATGGAAAGACCTCCCGTGTTCTTGGATAGGCAGAATCAATATTATTAAAATGGCCATACTACCCAAAGCATTATACAGATTCAATGCAATCCCAATTAAAATCCCCAAATCCTTTCTTATAGAAATAGAAAAGGCAATCATGAAATTCATTTGGAAAAATAAGAGACTGACAGTGTCTTGATATACTCCTTGCTCCAAGCTTACCCAAAAATGTTCTAGATCAGTTTCTGTATAATGCCTGCTCTTGGGGGAATGAAACTGCAAGAAAAACAATTGCAGTAATTAAAATTACATTTTACCCTGCCAACTTCCTTTTGGTTTCTCCTATGAGAAACTTCTGTTTTATAAGAATAATTCCATATTATCACTCAGGTTAAAAAGAATTGTTAAACAGGATCATACACTGAAAGCCTCAGCCAAAAAAAAAAAAAAAGTGAAGCTATAATACAAAGGAAATGGGCTAGTATTTTGCTAAAAGAGTAATAGTGAATAAAAATTCCTTTCTTTATAATGTGAGATATTAAATATATTACAGTCCATTATAATATATGGACTATGGGATATTTGATATATTGTAGAAGAGTTACAATGTTTATAATATTATGTTTCACTGAAACATACCAATATAATTGGTGAAATTAAGTTCTTTTGGAAGAAAACACATTTAATTTTTAAAATTAGTTCTATTTTTTAATCATTACTTTAGACTACCACAGTTTCAGATGTTTCCAAAATTATTTTATTCCATCTGTTAAATTTATGTCTCTTTAAAAGAAAAAAAATCTAGATTCTTTTCCAATTGAAAGCCAACTATTTCTTTTTTAAAGAAAATGTTTTATTAGTATATTATAGTTACACATAGCAGTATAAGTCATTTTGACATATCCATACATGCATGGAATATTATTTTAATCCCTAGTACTTCCACTTTCCCTCCCTCCCTTCCTTCCCCTGTTTTTCTTTCTCTACATTATTGGTTTTCCTTCTATTTATTGATATTTTTTAATTGATGCTTTGTAGATATACAAAAGGTAGAATTCACTGTGGTATATTCATATATGTACATAAATTGATCAGTTTTACTCCATAGCTCCTCCTTTTTCATCGTTCCTCTCTCCCCCTCAATCTCTTTCCTCTACTCCACTGATCCTCCCTCTATCCTCATGAGATCCAAAAAGCCATTTTTCCCCTGATTATTTCACTCTAGTTTCTGCATATGAGAGAAAACATTTGGCCTTTGACTTTCTGAGTCTGGCTTATTTAGTTTAGCATGATGTTCTCTAGTTCCATAAATTTAGCAGCAAATGGCATAATTATACTCCTCTATATAGCTGAGTAAAATTTTATTTCATATATATAAATAAATATATATATACATATATATATCACATTTTCTTTATCCATTTCTCTCTTGAAGGGCACCTGGGATGATTTCATAACTTACCTATTATAAATTGTGCCTCTATAAATATTGATATGCCTGTATCAATATAGTGTGCTGAGTTCAGTTTTTTTGAATAAATATGAAGGAGTGGGTTAGCTGAGTCATATAGTGGTTCCATTCCTAGTTTTTTGAGGAATCTCCATACTTCTTTCCAGAGTGGCTATACTAATTTTAAATCCTATCATCAATGTGTGGATGTATCTTTTCCTCAAATCCTCACCAGCATTATTATTTTTATTCTTGATGGTTGTCATTCTAACCAGAGTGAGATGAAATCTGAATGTAGTTTTATTTTGTACCTCTCTGATTACTAAGGATGTTAAACATTTTTTAATATACATTGTTGGCCTTTTGTGTTTCTTCTTTTGAGAAGTGTCTGTGTAGTTCTTTTTTCCATCTAGTGACTGGGTTATTTGCTTTTTTTTGATGTTAACTTTTTTCAGTTCTATACATTCTGGATATTAATCCTCTATTGGAGGAGTAGCTAGCAAAGATATGTTCTTATTCTATAGGCTCTCTCTTCATGCTCTTGTTTCCTTTGCTGTGTGGAAGCTCTTTAATTTGATATCACTCTACTTATTGATTCTTGGTATTATTTCTTTAACTTTTTCATGTCTTGTTAAGTTAGGGCCTGTGTCAATATGTTGGAGGGTTGATCGTATGTTTTCTTCTGGCAGTTGCAAAGTTTCTGGTATTAATATTATCAAAATGGACAAATTACCAAAAGTAATATGCAGATTCAATGCAATGTTCCCTTGCCTAATTGCTCTAACTAGAATTTTAAGAACCATCTTTAATAGGAGGGGTGAGAGTGGGCATCCATGCCTTGTTCCTGATTTTAGAGAAAATAGTTTTAGTTTTTCTTCATTCAGTATGATGTGGCTTTAGGTTTGTTGTATATATCCTGTACAATGTTGAGGTAAGTTCCTTCTATCCCTAGTTTCTCCAGTATTTTTTTTTAAAACACAAATGAATACCAAATTTTGTTGAAGGATTATTCTGCATCTATTAAGATGATCATATGATTCTTGTCCTTAATTCTACTTAAATGGTATATTACATTTACTGATTTGTATATATTGAACTAACATTGCATCACTGGAATGAAACCCAATTGAGCAAGGTGTACAATCTTTTAATGCATTTTTTAATGTAGTTTGCTAATATTTTAAGGATTTTTACATATATTTTCATCACGGATATTGGTCTATAATTTTCTTTCCTTGACATATCTTTGGTTTTGATATCAGAGTAATCCTGGAAAGTCAACTGACTCTTAAATAAGAAATGAAAACTGAAGCTTGCTCCAAAATGGCTTGAGAGAATAAAACCTAGTTATATAGCTCATCATTAAACAGATTCAATTATTCTATAGCTCAAAATATTATATAAAACATGATTGTATATATTAAAACCTACACTTACAAGATTATAATTTGTGATTTGCTACAACTGAACATTGCTATTCTTTTACTAAACAATTAAACATCCTGATTAATTCATATTATGATCTTAACAAAGAACTCGGATGCCACCAAAAAAGCCTCAATACAAATGAAAGAAAAAAATTCTTTTTGTCAGAGATCAATTAAAAATTTTTTAAAAGACCCAGATAAAAGAGGATCCACTTTGCAAACCTTCACTTGCAATACTAATTGCTTGACATTAATATGGTAATCAGATACATTAACACATTGCTGTAACTTGCATATCAACACAGAAAATCAAAGCATTCTTGAGAGTTTTTGTGTCTAAACAAAAGCTGTGTCCCTGAAATTCTACTAATATTTTATCAGTACTTTTAAAAAGGAATGAAAAAATTATAGAAACTCACTTTTTTACAAGTGTTTATTCCATATTAAATATTATTGCTTACACTGATACATTGAATCATTTTCAATTAAAAAATACAAAATCTATATAACCTCTTTCTAGTTTATCAGCAAGAAGGATATTCTCAGTAAACACTTTGCTCAGCAAGGGTCTCTGACTCTGAATCACTAGTAGGTGCTAATTAGCAAAAGAGAAGGCAGTTTGCAGTAAACACCTTTCTTCATATAGAAAGTGTTGGTTTGCAAAAATCAAGTTCTTTGAACTTTATTGGCTATTCAACAAATAGGCTTGCATGGAAACAAATGATTAGCTTTACATCAACATTAAACAATATTATTTGTAACTCTGAGTATGTGATTTCACTGACTTAGTTTCACAGTTTTATTACTCATACAAAAAACAATCTAAATAGTTTAATATTTTAAGCAATTAAAGTTTTGTTTGGACAATTACTATTCTTATTGAATGGTAATAGGACCCAAAATATAGGCACAGTTGTTTTATTTTATTAAATAGTGAAAAAGTATGCCCTGTGTAGAATTACAAGGCTCTAATTTCATTGAAAGTTTCTGTGATGTCATAAACCAAGAGGTTGAAAAATAAATCTTTAAGGCTTGCATATGAAAAACTAAAGACTTGTGTTACCTCAGCATGGTAGGTAATTTAATATGTACATTGTTTCTGTTTCCTGAAAGACCACTTCCTAGTCTCATATCAAAATTTGTAAATTGTAAGATATTCAGCAAAAGTTTATTTCATCTAACAATTCATAGTAACCAACTTAAAAACTAATTCCAGTATGAAATTAACTATTTTGTTGCAGTAGAAATAAGGCAAAATCATATTAAAATTTATGATACTGAAAATATTAAGATGTACCTATAATTTAGAGCAATTTAATTAGTATCTACTTTTTGTAAAATCATTACAGCAATAAATCCCAATATTTATTCAAGGTAATAATAAGAATGTTTCTGTCCAGATCTATAAACTACCTTGTATAGCTTGAGGTATTTTATAAGCAATAGCTTCTTATAAAGAAACTTGCTACTATTAGCTAGATCCCTGCTTGAGCCCACCTATGGAAGTTGGTTCAAGGAATTTAATTTCTTTCAGAGACAGACAGAGAATCTTTGAGAGATGGAGACTTCATCTATGGATAATTGGAAGCCCTGAAAGTTCTAATATTCCATTATAAAATTCACAAGTTGTTTATATCCTAATCAAAGCTTCTCATGGATTCACATAAAAGTGTTTTAAGGGTAGAAGAACTATAAATAAAAGGTTCAAGGATTATTTCAAACAACGTCAGTGTGAGATGTTTAGAACCTTAACATAACGCTGAAGCCTCCTGACTGTAATGAATAATGCAGTGTGGATTGGCCTGTGGATATCACAACATAGCATTATCAAATTGCATGCTGTGGCAGGCATCCCCAGCCTGTGTTGGGTCACCTCAGTGCCTTCATTAGCACAGCCTAAAGCAGTAGAACAGTGGCCACACTTGGGGCAACTAAATCCAAAGCAATAGGAGACTGACAATGCAGTTATAAGAGCAAACACAAATGTCAGTTCTTTGTCCACAGGGAGCAGACACCAGAAGCACAGTTGATTATGGCCAAATTTAAGTGTCCATGGATAAAATGCCCCATGTGGACATATCAACAAAACTGGATGAGCTTATAAGGGATCCAAAGTACAGGGGAGATGACTGGAGAAAATGTATTTATTGCTCATATTTTTATAGTAAGCTGATGAGCCTATGAAAAGATCAAGCACAATTATCTAAACTCCCATGGATGAATGATAGTGTCCTTTAATGGTATCTTGTTTTAGTCAGCTTTTTCACAGCTGTGACTAAAGGACCCAACCAGTACAATTGTAGAGGAGAAAAGGTTTATTTGAGGGCTCGCGGTTTCAGAGGTCTTAGTCCACAGAAGGCCGGTTCCATTTTGGGGGATTCGAGGTGAGGCTGAGTATCATGGTGGGAGAGTGTGGAAGAGGGAAGCAGCTCACATCATGGTGATCAGAAAGCACAGAGAGGCTCCACTAACCAGATACAAATCCATACTCAAAACCACATCCCAACTCCCACCTCCTCCAGCCACATCCTACCATTTCAGTTACCCCTGTTAATTCCCATCTGGAGATTAAATCACTGGCTGTGTTAAGACTCTTACAACCCAATCATTTATTCTCTGAACCTTCTTACACTGTATCACACATGAGCTTTTGAGGGACACCTCACATCCAAACCATAACATATCTCCACTATAAAATTTGTCAAATGAAGATTACTGACTTACATGAATGACAAGGTGTAGTGGCTAGGAAATTGAGGAAGAGTCCAGGTGACTTTCCTAAACTCATACAATAAGTAACAGAGACAAGATTGAAAGGCAGGCAACCAGCTTCCAGAGCCTACGTTCTACCTTGAGAAAATAGTTCTAAAATCAAACTCTCAATATTCAATCCCCAAACTATATATCTGAAGATGCTAAGTTTTTCAGAGAACATGGACTTTCTTAGGAATAACTTATTATTTTATCAATTGTGGAATAAAAATAAACAGAAAAATTAATCATTTGAGATGGTAAGTTGACTAATAAAATCAGTTTACAACCTTTGAAATACAGTGACAACATTTGGACTGAACACAAAGAATGGTTGCTGTTTCACTGTTTTGTCTTGAAGTATTAATTTGCCTCCATGTAACGAGAACAATAGGATAAATATATATCAGATCATGGCAAAAAGATCTGTGCATGTGAATTATGGGGGCAATCAAAACGATGATATATACATTTCAATCCCTCACCCAATTCAAACATACTCCAATTCTTTAACAATTGAAATGAGGAAATTCCTGACTTTGCCCTGGAAAAGAAAAGCAGCAATCCAAATACCAACTATATTTAAAAGCTACTATTATTAATTGGCTCAGAAGAGATTTCTTATGATAAAACAGAGGGAAAAGGACATGTGGAGTTTCATCACTTAAGAGGATATGAATGATTTTTTTAAAATATCAAAGACTGATGCAGAAAAAGAAATAGAGATGGACAGTAGGTTATCTGTTGTATAAACACAGAATGGAGATACACATCTTTGAGCACAGCAGAAGCTAATACTCACTGACAAGGTGAAAGCTGGAAATAGCAACAGAAACCAGGATCCCAAACCCTATGCAGAAGATGGACAGTCTGTCTTATAGATGGAAAGAATGCAGAACCAGGCCGCTTCCATGGATTGTGAAGATAAACTGTACTCTTGGGTTAAGCACAAACCCTTTGTTCATAGTTGACCTAGAAACAAGTTCCTTACTTGAATAAACAGCATTTATCCAACCAGAAGCCTGGCTACCATGTTCTTGTTGAGAGAGGGGAGCAGAGTTTTCTCTGGAAGAATAGTTTCATGGGTCATATGATATAAACAGGCATAAAGGTATGCATTTTCCTGATTTTGAACCATGGAATAAACAAGGAAGAGGAAAAGAAAAGAAAAGGATTATACTCAAATAAGACTAGCCAAGAAAATTTTCAAAAAGATAAGAGGAAATATAAATTTATTAATGGCAGGAAAATGTGTACCCAAGTAAATAGAAATACTAAATAATTTAGAAAATAATATTAAAGCTGGGCACAGCGATCCATGCCCATAACCCCAGCAATTTGGCAAGTTGAAGCAGGAAAATTGCCAAGTTCAAGGCTAGACTCAAGTGATTTAGGGAGACCCTGTTATAAGATCAAATTTAAAAAGGGCTGGGATGTGGCTCAGTGGTAGAGTGCCCCCAAGTTCAATTCCCAGTACAAGAAAAAAAGAAAGAAAGAAAATGACTTTAAAACAGGTAAGACTAAAATCTTTAAAGCATAAAAGAAGAGGTAGTAATCACAAGATCAGTACATGAGCTAGTCTTCTGTTCATCTATGATTTATATTCAAAGTATTTCTATTGATATAGAAAGAAGAAAATAAATTTGATGAAACTCATTAGAAATATGAGAAAATCAGTGATTATAGACAAAAACAACCTCAGTAGAAAAATAGCATCAAAAAACAATTAAGAAATTGTGTGATGAAAGAGAGGAAATGACTAAGGAAGCAACATCCAAGAAGGAAAAAGTGAAAGGCAAATGAAAACACATGAAAATATATTGATAATCCCAGAGGCTTGGGAGGCTGAGGCAGGAGGATCACAAATTCAGAGACAGCCTCAGCAAGTTAGTGAGGCTCTAAGCAAATTAGTGAGACCCTGTCTCAAAATTAAAAAATACAAAGGACTGGGGATGTTTTAGCTGTAGTCCACTTTGTGCTTTGAATATAGCCTTTGCTCCTCTCCCACTGCGACTAATTTTTAAAATGACATGTTTCTTTCTCTTCCTTTCTCCATCCTCCTCCCTAATCTCTTCCCTTTCCCTAATGTCAGCGGAAACAGGATTACCTTTCTTTCCCATCCTAAACAGAGTTATCTGTCCTTAAGCACACATCCACCACAAGAATGGAGTAATTCAGACTCCCAAATTAACAAGTGATTACAACTCTGAACAGAGAACATGTGGAATGTAGCCTTTGCTTCACATCTTTAAAAACCCTGTTTCCCCTGATAGGTGGAATCACAGCACTGAGACAGGAGTCTTCTATATTCTGCTTTGCTAGCAAAGCCATAAAACTTTTTTTCCCCCCTCAAAACCTTGTCCTTATTATTGGATTGGCATCAGGTTCAAGGACTGAGCTTTCGGCAACAACGTGGCTCAGTGGTTAAGCTCTTCTGAGTTTAATCCCTGATACAAAAACAAAACAAAACAAAACAAAACAAAAAAAGAAAATGGATTGAGAAAGCTTTTTTTCAGGGATGTCAGAATGAAAGATAAAGAAAATGGGTATAAGGCAATATTTAAGGACATAAATTCTAAAAAAATTTAAAAATCATAACAAGCTATAAATCTTCAAATTTAAAAGGAACATAGATCTATGTATCTAAATGTCTGTCTATAAATATTATCAGATAATTTTTAAGGAATATTGCTTTTTACTTTTTTCCCTCTATCATCTTCTGTGGGAGACATCCTCCCTGTTCACATATTTGCCAATCTTATGGGTACAAAGAGAAATCTTTTTACTTCAATTTGTTTTTCCTTTATTACCATGTTTTTTTTCCTCTTTTCTTAGATTTATTAGCCCCTTGTCTTTACATTTGCTTTGGTATGTAGTTCCTATTCAGAGCTTTTACACAGTCTCTTTTTTGAATTGTATGACACTATGTATAAAATACACAAGCCTATGCAGCTGTAGGGACATCTATGATTTATCACTAACTAAATTATTGAGGGACTAGGGGTGTGGCTCAGTGATAGAGGGCTCACCTAATGCGTGTGAGGCACTGGGTTTGATCCTCAGCACCACTTAAAAATAAATAAAGGTATTGTGTCCATCTACAAAAAAATATTTCCAAAAATTAATCAGGTATAGGATAAGATGTGGAGTATAAAAATCAGATAACATACCTAAATATGTATATCTGCCTATAGAAACTCAGTAAGCAAATGAAAACAGTTGAGGTGTCAGAAGAGGCTGGCCACATCTTGGGTGTGAAAGTGAAGGGAGATGAAAGAGATGATCATCCTGCATATTTATGTTTTTATATTGAATTGTTTTCCTATGTCACAAAACACATTGCTCTGTTTGAAATGTAAAACACTAAGATATTTTTAATTAAAGATAATAGAAGGACTATGATTTAGGTAATAAATATGATGGCCTGGAAAAATTGAGCACTCCATTTCATTCAAAGAAATAATCACTGTAATCATTCAGCGTGATTTTTAAAATGAGAGCAATTAACTTCCATCGCTACTCTTAAAGATTTATGTCAATATCTTTACAACATTCTGAATTTCCTTTTAATACAAAATAATTGCTGATGCATATTTGTGCATGTCAGTGTACATATCAGTTGACCAATAAATTTTCAGGGATATGGTATTAAGGTGAAAAAAATCAATCAGATTTGACCTAAAGACAATAAAGTTTCAGAAATCATCTGGGAGCCGGGTGCAGTGGCGCATGCCTGTAATCCCAGCACTTCGAAAGGCTGAGACAGGAGAATCATGAGTTCAAAGCCAGCCTCAGCAAAGGTGAGATGCTAAGCAACTCAGTGAGACCCTGTCTCTACATAAAAAAACACAAAATAGGGCTGGCAATCGATGTGGCTCAGTAGTCGAGTACCCCTGAGTTCAATCCTCAGTACCAAAAAAAAAAAAAAAGAGAGAGAGAGAGAGAAAAGAAATCATCTGGGCATGGTTGTGCTAGCCTGTAATCTCAGCAGCTCTGGAAGCTTAGGCAAGAGGTTGCAGGTTGAAGGCCAACCTCAGCAATTTAGTAAGGCCTTCAACAACTTAGTGAGACCCTGTGTCAAAATAAAAAATAAGCCAGGCGCGGTGGCGCAAGCCTGTAATCCCAGCACTTAGGGAGGCTGAGACAGGAGAATCGTGAGTTCAAAGCCAGCTTCAGCAACAGCGAGGCACTAAGCAACTCAGTGAGACCCTGTCTCTACATAAACCACAAAATAGGGCTAGGGATGTGGCTCAGTGGTCAAGTGCCCCCGAGTTCAATCTCCAGTACCAAAAATAAAAATAAATAAAAATAAAAAATAGAAGAGACTGGGGATGTGGCTCAGTGGTTAAGTACTGGTAGGCTGAATCTCTAGTACAAAAAAAAAGTTTCACCAATCAGTCTTAACTGTAGACTACTTGCAACAGCAACCTGGAGAGGAGCTCTAAAGACATGAAATATTTTTATTAACTCATGAAAATGTTTTAACTATTGCCTACTAGGTAAATAGATTCTATGATATTCTATTTTTATGCTACTTACTTGGGATTAAGGCTATTTTAGAGTATACACAATTTTAAAAAAGAAATTTTTAAGTCTATGTATAAAGTGACAAAATTTATCAGAAGTTTTAAATTATTAGGGATTCTAGAAAGGTAGTCAGATTAAGAGAATACTTAAATTGGTCATGGTGGTGCATGCCTGTAATGCCAGCAGCTTCAGAGGCTGAGGCAGGAGGATCACAAGTTCGAAACCAGCCTGAGTAATTTAGCAAGGCCTTGTCTCAAAATAAGAAACAAAAAGGGCTAAGGATGTGTCTCAGTGTTTATGTACTACTGGGTTCAATCCTGGTATAAAAAGACAGAGAGGAGAGAATACTTAAGAATTCCTTAGTTATCACAAAGAATTGCACTTCATTATTGTACTCTAATGACAAAAATTATCTAAAATGTTCTTAAAATATAAAATATGCCAAATTAAAGCATTTATTTAACATGAAAGTATGAACCATTTATTTAAAATGAAAGTATGATATAATTGGTTATTTTTTCATATTAACTAATGAAAAATAATGTAAACTCCTGACAGCATTTTCCCACTTAAAGAATTCAGTAATTCTTCAGCCTAAATATACTGATAAGTTTCCTAAGTACAATTTAAATAGCTTTTTTGTAGGCTTGAGTTCTGATAAAATATTTTCAAATAGGAATTACTAAACTGAAATACTAAATTTAACAACTATAAATGTCAAATTGCAATCTTCTTGGTATTAGGCACCTTAATTCAACACAAATGAATTAAGAAACATCTTCAATATACAGAAAACTAGAGAGAGTATATGCAATTTAAATAGAATGTGAAGTAACGTGCTACATAGATGGTCCAATTTGACAGAAGTTAGAATATGCCCTCCTGCCAAGGCATTCTCTAAGGGTCTTGAATTCTAACATCAGCACTCCTTTGCAGCTATGCATTGATTTGGTACAATCAAATTATTCTCTGGCATTCATTAACCTGGTAGTTCAAATTTCTTTTAAACAGTAAGTATCCAGTCACCCAGATGTGCACTGAGGTAATGATTGTATATTATATAGTACTAGAAAGAAAGTGGAGAGACATGTTCTGATCCAAAAGACTAGGCATGCATGAGGCAATGTGGCAGGAAATCCAGGTATAAAGACTGATATCCAGTGCCCTGACGACAGGGTTAAGTGGTGATGCTTGAAATCCTCTGTCTTGATTTTCTAGGCTCCTCAGTTTGTTGTACATCTCTGCATGATCGCAAGCATGTTTCCTGAAGTTCCACCCACCAGCTTGTCCTGTAGGGCCTCTTAAGTGACCTCCTTAGGAGATACCTATAGTGCTGTTTCTGGCCAATGACCAATAGTACTTGCATATTAACTTTTAAGGAAGAATATTAAAGATACAAAAAATGTAAGTAGGATACCTTAACATTTTAAGTCTAAATCTCCAAACCATGAATGTGAACATATTTAAGAGACCTTTCATAAATTATACACATAAATAATTATATAAGCAAATTATATAAGTTATAATTTTATAATAAATATCCATATTTTATATAAAATTATATGCTATACAGTTAATATAAATATGTATAAAGTATTGCCTATATTTAAAAAACAACCAAGAAAAACATTTTTCTTCCCTCCACTATTTTAAGGGATAAGTAAGTATTCAGAAACTTTTATTAAATGGTATAGAACTTTGGAAGACAGTCTGGCATTTCTTCAAAAAATTAAACATAGAATGAATGACCTTATAATCCAGCAATTCTACTTTAAGGCTTCTAGGTACGTACCCAAAATAAAAAACAGAAAAGTTTGTATGTAAATGTTCATAGCAGCATTATTCATAATAGCCTAGAGGTAGTAGAACTCAAATGTCCATCAAATGATAAGTGGATGAATAAAATATGGTTGCCACACAACTGAAAAATATCAAGCTATAAAAAGGAACGAATTACTGACACATGCTATAAATATGGGTAAACTTTGGAAACATGCTACATGAAAGAATCAAGCCACAAAAGACCATATATTGTATGATTCCATTTATATAAATGTTCCCGAATAAACAAACCCATAAAGACTGAAAGTGATTATCTAGGGATGGGAGAGTGGAGGGAAATAGGGAGTGACAGCTACTGTGTACGAGGTCTATTTTTGGGGGTTGATGAAAATGTTCTAAAACTGTATTGATAGTTGTTCAACTCTATGAGTATACTAACAACTACTAAGTTGTACCCTTTAAATGAGTGGATTTTATGGTGTGAGAATTGTAGGTCAATAAAGCTGTTTTTACAAAGGAGACTAGAATCCATTGTGTTTAAAAACTGGGAATCTAGCCAGCTGTGGTGACACATTCCTGTAATCCTACTACAGCTACTCAGGATGAGGAGGATAATTCTTGAGTTCAGTAATTCAGGGCCAGCCTGAGCAATGTAGCAAGACAGTTCTGTACAGGAAAAAAAAAAATGAGACTGTACATATTTGCTGTGTGTATTGGGCAAACAAGCAAACAACCAGGGTCAACTATGAATTTGTTTAATATATATGCTAAAGTATTCATTGAATATATATATTCAACAAATGTTTATTAGATTCTTACCATAGCATAAAATGATGAATACAAAGTAGGACTAGAGAGAAAAAGCTGAAAGATAAAGTGTCTGTATGATGGGTGAGAGAGACAAAATAAATGTTGGGCTAGAATCGCTAAAATCTATTTGTTTATTCCCAGGTGTGGAGATAGTAGTGGGAGTAGAAAGATTCAACCACAGAAGATGACACCCAAATTAGGCCTTGATGGTTTCACAGGAAGCTAGCCAAATAAAAAGGTTACAGTAAACTTTTGAGACTCGCCTTTCCCTTCCCCACACCCTCCCCCAAGGACTTACCCTTAACAAGCATATTGCTATTATTATATCCTCTCTGCTGGCCACAATTGACTAGAACATAAATAAATCCTTGACCTGAATTGCTCCAGATGTTCTCTCCTAGGTATTGGAAGTTTGGACTTAATCAGTCTAGGTGGGTGTAACTTGAACTGAGGGATGTAAATTCAAGAATTATGGGTATCATCTGTTATCTATATGTAGAAGCCAAGAAAGCCATCCTGGGAAGATGAATGAAAGAAACTAGTACCCAGAGAGAAGCAGACACAAGAAATGAAAAGTCAGTACTACTTGGTTACTGATAGCTTTCCCGTTCTTGCTTCCAGGTCTAACAGCTCCTGAATTTTGTTAAATGCCTCAGTATCCTCCCCATAAAATTCTCCTTTTGGCTTAAATGGATAAAACAAAACTAAATGAAAGGATCAAAAGGGTGTAAGGGGGCAGAATAGATAAGCCAGTCAGAGGAGTCAACATAGTCCAGGGTGCAAAAGGGTGAGCTTAGAGCAGTATTCTATTTATTTAAGTACAATTTGTGGGGCGGGGGGTGGTGGATAACCAGGGATTGAACTCTGGGGCACTCAAACACTAAGCCACATCCCCAGCCCCGTTTTGTATTTTATTTAGAGACAGAGTCTCACTGAGTTGCTTAGTGCCTCACTTTTGTTGAGGCTGACTTTGAATTCTCAATCCTCCTGCCTCAGCCTCCCGATCTGCTGGGATTACAGGTATGTCCTGAGCTGTTTAACTACAATGGCATGCTTTTTATATTATGCTACTTGTTTGCTACAGTATTGGAGTTCTATATATAGTCATTTGCTATCAATGTATTCTCATTAGAGAAAATCTGACAAAAATCACTTGATACCTAATAAATTGTTTTCCATACAGCAACTTCCAAATGTCAATGGGTGTGATGAGAAATCAGTGTATGAAAACAATTAGTTGTATAGGTATTTCTTATTTCTTTATTTTTTTTTCATATTTTATTTATTTGTTCTATTTAGGCTTACATGATAACAGAGTGCCATTTGATTCACTGTACACAGATAGAGGATAACATCATTTCTCTAGTTGTAAGTTGTATAGAATCACAACATATATGCAGTCATACATAAAGCTAGGGCTATGATGAACACCAAATTCCACCACCTTTACTGTCCCCATGCCCCCTACCCCCTTATACCCCTGTGAACAGAGTTCCTCCATTGTTCCCATGTCCTTCCCCACATTATGGATCAGCATCCATTATCAATGAACACATTCGGCATTTGATTTTCTGAGATGGGCTTACTTCACTTAGCATGATATTATCCAACTCCGTCCATTTACCTGCAAATGCCATAATTTTATTCTCTTTTATTGCTGAGTA
>PVHX01031367.1:0-14958 GCA_004024805.1 Geosciurus inauris | reverse complement strand
TCTTGTCACTGGGAAAGAATGTGTTAGGAAAGGGTCAATGTTATCAACGTGTTGGCTTCTTCCTCACTCCCTCTTCCCAGGCCACACTATTTTGGGGTTTGTCATTTTCTATATCTAACACTCATGATGTCTACACTCTCCAGCCTGGTCCTTGACTGGCCACTTAAGTGACTCTGAAGCCTTGTACAGGAAGATAGTGCTGTCCCTAGGAGTGCCGGGGCACCTGGAAGGTGGGTAGGAAGAATCCAGGGACAAGGGTAGGAGGCTATCCTCCCCAGTGGGTTCTCCAATAGTGATTTTGGTGATGATGATAACAGTGCCATTTGCCAAAAGTACCAGGTGCTAGACTCTATGCAAAAATTGTTTAAGTGGTCTGTCTTCCTTAATCTGCACAATAATCCCGCAGGGGTAGGCATAGTTGTTATTTCCATTTCATAGATGAAGACATACAAGGCTCTGGAGCTGAGCTGAGAAGGAGATGGATAGTATTGCTGGGTCCTGAGATGGATAGCATTTATTGACAGACCCAGGGCACTCCCTAGGGGAACCAAGACACTTCCTAGAGGAACCAGGTCGTCACAGGCACACCAAGGGCCACCAGGTACCCAAAAAGCTGCCTGCCCAGCTCCCAAGCACCAGGCCTTCTCACCTCTCCTGGCCAGCAGACTAGGCTACACTGGCACACCCAATCTCTGCCCCTAGGGCCTTCCTGTTACTCCTCACCAAATGCTCTCAGTCCTTTTTGCAAGACCTAGCTGGAACCCCCAAGAGCTCAAGAGCAGCCCCATCCTCATGGGTCTCTGTAACTGCCATCAACATGGGCTTCCCAGGAGCCCAAGCTGCTGTTGCTGACTGCACTCATGTTGTGGAATTAGCCAAGGCTGCCCTCCTCCTTACTCCTTCCCATGGGTGGATGCCCCATGCCCTGTGTCAGCTGCTTCCTACACATGATCTCCCTGGAGGCACTCAGCTGGTAGTGTGACAGAGACAGAATTTGAACTGTCTAATCCCAAATCCACACTGGTATCCAGCTTCTGTATCTTCCTGATCTCTCCCCCAAGGAACACATCCTAGTCTCTGGCTTTCTCCTCTGAAGAAGGGCCCAATCTAGCCCTTGCTTGACTATTCTGCTTTCTCAATCAGAACTGGAACTGGAATCACATTCACTTTAGCACTCTCTGTCTCATATCACCTGTTAGTTGGTGAATGAATGAATGAAAACATAGGTGTGCTGGTTGCCTTTATCCAAAGGGTGGAAGGGTCTGAGGACTCAGGGAGAGGATGCAGTGCCTCAGTCTCCTCTGCCTGAAATAAGACTAGGGGAATTTCATTCATTTGTTACTTTGGTGCTGGAGATTGAAGACAGTGTCTCATGTATGCTAAGCATGGGCTCTACCACTGGGCTACACCCCAGCCCTGTTCATTCTTTTTCTTATTATTTTTTATTTTTCAGACAAGGTCTCACCAAGTTGCTTAGGGCATCACTAAGTTGCTGAGGTTGGCTTTGAACTTGCAATCCTCTTGCCTCAGTCTCCTGAGCCTCTAGGATTATAGGCATGTGCCGCCACACCTGGACCCATTCCCTCTTTTTTTTTTGGTACTGGAGATTGAACTCAGGGGCACTTGACCACTGAGCCACATCCCCTGCCCTATTTTGTGTTTTATGTAGAGACAGGGTCTCACTGAGTTGCTTAGCACCTCACCATTGCTGAGGCTGGCTTTGAACTCGCGATTCTCCTGTCTCAGCCTCCCTAAGTGCTGGGATTACAGGCTTGCACCACCGCACCTGGCTGCATTCCCTCTTTTTGATAAATATTTGTGGATTCTACACTGGGCCTTGTGCCAGACTGGGCCAAAGCATGCCCTGACAACAGAAAACAACTCTCTATGAGATTCAAGCACAGGGTTGGTATAAGGGCTCCTTGAAGGAGACATATCTGAGCAGGGCCTTACCATCATGCCCACATTTGAGCATCATACAGACCAAGGTTTCAATTTAATAGCTTTGTGACCTTGGGCAAGTCACTTCACCTCTCTGGGCCTCCACTTACTTATGTGTAAAAACTAAGTTACTTGGAAGGTGCTATTATGAGGATGCTATGAAATAATAAATGTGAACCAGGGGCTGTGTTTCACACAGGACACAGTGAAGATTGGGTGCATAGTAGGTGCTCAGGAAAGTGAGCCAACTACCAAGGTAGGTGGTTGGTCCTGTTTTGAGCTTTTTCTTTTTTAAAATTTTTTTAGTTATTGATGGATCTTTATTTATTCATTTATTTATACATAGTGCTGAGAATTGAACCTAGTGCCTCACATATGCAAGGCAAGTGCTCTACCACTGAGCCACAATCCCAGCCCTGTTTTGAGATTTTTCAACTGTTAGTATTACTACTCTTGTCTGTGGATCAAACCTAGGGCCTCACACATGCTAGGCAAGTGTTCTCCCACTGAGCTACATCCCCAGTCTTACTCTTATTACTTTTAAAGCTATCATCACCATCGACATGGGTCATCAATGGGTCAGTGGGCCCGTCTCTCAGGAAACTTCATAGTACTAGTACTATGAAGTACTAGTCTCTGAGGAAACTTCATAGTACATAGAACTCCAACAGCAATCCCTGAGACTCTTGCAGCCCCATTCCTGGGGCCTTCAATGTCCATACCATTTGGCCAATCTTCCTCTTGAGTCCTTGCTGATTTGGTAGCACCTCCGTTCTTCAGCCATGTAGTAACTGGTCCAGACCACGTTGTCATGTGCAAGGTAAAACAGTGAGACCCCAGCAATGCTGGCTATAGCCCCTATAACCTTGAGGTCACATAGCTGGTACTCAGGATACCTGTAAACCACTGGGCTTGGGGTCAAAGTGATAAAGAAAATATTTATGTATTTATGCAATGGAGGAATGTCTATATTTAGACAAAGGAATAAAGCACTATTCCTGCTATAACAAGGGTGAGCTTTGAAGTCCTTGTGCTAAGTGAAAGAAGACAGATAAAAAAGGCAAAATAGAATATAATCTCATTTACTGAAATATCCAGAGTAAAAGAATCAATAGAGACAGAATGACGATTAGTGGTTGCCTGGGGTTGGGGAGGATGGAGGGAATTGGGACTACATTAGTCAGCTTTGCATTACTATATTGAAATACTTGGAGTCAATTAACATAAAGAAAAAAGGTTTACTGGGCTCACAGTTTGAAAGTTGAGGTCCAATGTTGAGGGTCTGATCACCTTGGTCTTGTCCTGCTCATTCTTTTTTTTGGTGCTAGGGATTTAACCCAGAAAGGCTTTATCATTGAGCCACATCCCCATCCCCCCTTTTTGAGAAAGGGTCTTGCTAAGTTGCTTAGAGCCTCCCTAAATTGCTGAGGCTGACCTTGAACTTGTGATACTCCTATCTTAGCCTCCCAAGTCACTGGGATTACAGGAATGTGCTACCATGCCCAGACCTGCTCATTCTTTTTGATAAATATTTGTGGATTCTGTACCAGGCCCTGTGTCAGACCTGGCCTTCTGAGATGTTTGGTCTCTGGTGAGGGCAGTACATGGCATGGTGGAGCCTCTGGGCACATCACAAGCCAGAAAGCATGGAGAGGACAGGCAGGGTCCCACAGTCCCACTCCCATACACACCCAACAACCTAAGGATCTCCCAGAAGGCCCATCTCCTAAAAGCTTACAACTCATGACACCACAACCCTGGGGACCAAACTTTTACATATGAACCTTCAGGGGACACTCAAGCCATAGCAGTGAGTAACTGTTAATGAGAACGGGGCTTCCTTTGGGGGTGACAAAAATGTTCTGGAATTAGGCAACGGTTTTACAAACTTGGGAATATACTAAAACCAATTTAAAAAATTTTTTTTAATATATATATATTTTTTAGTTGTAGATGGACACAATGTTTTTATTTTATTGCTTTGTATGTGGTGCTGAGGATCGAATCCAGGGCCTCACGCATGCCAGGCAAGCGCTCTACCACTGAGCTACAGTCCCAGCCCTACTAAAACCAATTTTATGCTTTACAATAGTGAATATGTTACATGAATTATGTCTCAATTTATAAAAAGAGGATATGGGTTGCAGTGCTGGTTCTAGTCGTGTGACATCACATGAGTTTTTTTTCCCTTTTTTCTCTTTTTGAAACAATATCTGTGTTGCCCAGGCTGGCCTTGAACCCCTGGACTCAAGAGATCCTCCTGGCTCAGCCTCCTGTGTAGCTGGTATTATAGGGATGCACCACCACATCCAGTGGTCAGGCAAGTCTCTTAACTTGCCTTCTTTCCCTCCTCTACAAAATGAGGATAATCATTTCTCTCTTTAGACGTTGCTGGGAGGATTTAATATGCTGACAAATGTGCACATGGCACTGTGCCTTGCCCAGGGCAGATTCCCAACAATGGATGTGCCTATTATGGTACTGGTGAAGCTCCTGGATGAGGTCCACCGTGTTCTCAGCCAAGCCCTTGCTGCGGGGCTGGGAGGACAGAAGGAAGACCCTTCCTGGGCTGCTCACTATGCAGCAGGATATCAGAAGTCAGAAGATTGGGTCTGCTTAGGTGAATTGGGGCAAGTCACTTACCTTCCATGAGCCTTTTTTTGTTTCCTCATCTGCACATGGGGGATGGTAATAGTCATCTCCTTACCTGTCAAGCTACAAGAAGAGGACAAAAACCTGTCAAGCTACAAGAAGAGGACAAAAACCCAAGTGTGAAAATGCCAAGGGATGCCTACACTGAAACTAGCTGTGGTCATAACTGTGAACAAAGAGGGAAATGACAGGCCACACTGGCTGGCCCGGCTTGTCAGTCCTCCCTCGCTCCACTGCCCTGCTCTATCAGCTACCCAGTGTCAGTTTCCCTCTTCTCTTCCACGAGTGCTGGTTCTGCTGGTAAAGCTCTAGCAACAGCTACCATAGACCCCTGGCATCCAGGGTGTCACAGTGACCAGTTGAGGGACTTGCAATGTTGGGCTGGAGCACCAAGGAACCCTCATAAATGCTCCAGAGGCCCCAACAACAAAGCAGGGCCCCCCAGGCCTCATTAGGGTGACAGAATGACTCAAACTTGGGCCAGTGTGGGAATACCCACTGGACTGCTTCTTTGTTGGGTGATGTGCTATTCAGCTTTCTGTTAATATAACAAATGCCAGAGATGATCAACTTATAAAGACAGATTTATTTGGGCTCACAGGGTGAGATTTCTATGATCAGTTGGCACCACTTCTTTGAGCCAGTGGTGAGGTGACACTTCATGGTGTGTGTGGCAGGGCAAAACTGCTTACCTCATACCCAGGGTGTGAAAGACAAAGGAAAAGATGGGGCTCCCACAATTCCCTTGGAGGGCATGTCCCCAGTGACCCACAGACTTCTCAGTGGACTTCACCTCTTAAAGTTTCTGCCACTTTCCAATAGTACCAGGCTGGTGACCAAACCACTAACACAAATGCCTTTGGGGACATTCAAGATCCAAACCACAGTAGGTGACTAAGGCCAAAGTCTCTTACCTCTTTGATCCTATTTCCATTTTTCCAAACTCACTAGATAATGGAACCCCTAGGAACCTCTCATGGAAAGATATCACACCGGGTCCCTCGGCCCTGGCCTCCTGCTTGGTACCTCACCCAATTACCCCCAAGCTGGCTGATCACCTTGCTCCACCTGGCTCAGCTATCTGGGTACCTGTAGATGTGTTCTCAGAGGATGCTGCAGGCATCTGTGTTGGGTCCCTGAGCAGCAGTGTCTTATGGGAAGTTTCCAGGAAGTGAGGCTGGCAATGCCCCCAGTCTCCTCAGTTCCCTTCACCAGGCTGCCACTGAAGCTGCTGTCCTTTTGTACTTAGAGTCAAGACAGAACTCCCCTGGGCGTGAAGGGGCCACTGCCACTTGTATACCTCAACGCTGCCTCTACCTGGGATTATGTGATCACATTATGCAGATGTGATCCTTGGCTCAGACTGACCCATGGGTTGGAAAATGGATGAGCCAGGTTCTGCTGAGCAGGGACATGGCAGAGTCCAGGAACCTACTAGAAATGGGACCATCCAAAGGTACATCCATGTACAGAATCAAGGGGACAGCATGGCATGGAGGCCCACAAACACTACGCCCAGGTGGAGAAGATCAAAACCTGAGGAGATTCTTCGTGGCCTGTGTGTCAGGTCCCCTCGCTCCCAGCATCCTACTGGTTCAGATGGCAGAATTATTGCAGAGGAGCAGAGCTTTGTGAGAACAGTCCTTAAGCAATGGAAGTAGAAGATAAGAAAGTCATTTTAAATCTCTGCATTTCTTTTTCTTGTGTCTTGATGGATTTGTTCATTTTGTTGCAGTTATGAGTTTGTAGAACTATTTATTTTTTAAATTTTTTTTTTGTTGTAGATGGACACAATATCTTTATTTTTTTATGTGGTGCTGAGGATCGAACCCAGTGCCCCACGTATGCGAGGCAAGCGCTCTACCACTGAGCTACAATCCCAGCCCCTAGAACTATTTTAATAAAGAATTCCTCGAGTCTCATACTCCCATGCCTTAGGCATTTGATACATCTTGTGTGCTCTTTTTCCTGTTAAAAAGAAATGGATTTCTAGCCTGGGGCGGTGGTGCATGCCTATAATCCCAGGGGCTCGGGAGGTTGAGGCAGGAGGATTACGAGTTCAAAACCAGCCTCAGGGGCTGGGATCGTAGCTCAGTGGTAAAGCGCTTGCCTCGCATGTGTGAAGCACTGGGTTCGATCCTCAGCACCACATAAAAATAAATAAAGGTATTGTGTCCATCTACAACTAAAAATAAAAAATAAAAAAAAAAAACCCCAGCCTCAGCAACAGCGAGGTGCTAAGCAACTCAGTGAGACCCTGTCTCTAAATAAAATATAAACTAGGACTGGGGATGTGGCTCAGTAGTTGAGTGCTCCTGAGTTCAATCCCTGGTACTCCCCCTGCCCAAAAGGATTTCTTTAAAAACATTAAAAAGAATGTATGAAAGCCAAAAGACAGAAAAACCCAACACCTGTCAACTGATGAATGGATTAACAAAATTTGGTATACCCAAACAAAATGCAGTATTGTTTAGCCTTAAAAAGAAATGTTACAAGCTACAACATGGATGAACCTTGGAAACATGCAAAGCAAAGGAAGCCAGCCACAAAAGGACAAAAATAACTGATTCCATTCATATGAAATATCCAGAATAGGCAAATCTATAGAGACATTAGGCAGACTGGCAGAGAATGGGAGAATGGGGAGCTGGCCTACTGCTAAGCTAATGGGTACAGGGTTCACCTTGGGCTAATGAAAGTGTTTTGGAACTAGATAGAGGTGATGGTTCCAAAACCTTTGTTTTAGTCAGCTTTTCTGCTGCTGTGACTGAAGGACCCAATCAGAATAACTGTAAAGGAGGAAAGGTTTATTTAGAGGCTCACGGTTTCAGAGGTTTTAGTCCACAGAAGTCCAGCTTCATTCCTTGGGGCCTGAGGTGAGACAGAACATCATGGCGGAAGAGTGTGGCGGAAGGAAGCAGCTCACATGACGACCAGAAAGCAGAGAGAGAAAGACTCCACTGGTCAGATACAAATATATACCCCTAGCCAGACCCCAATTCCCACCTCCCCCAGCCACACTCTACCACTTCAGTTACCACTAAGTTAATCCCTATCTGGGGATTAATTCACTGATTGGGTTAAGGCTCTCACAACCCAATCATTTCTCCTCTGAACCTTCTTGCTTTGTCTCACACGTGAGCTTTTGGGGGACGCTTCACATCCAAACCATAACACATTGTAAATATGCTGAATACCACTGAACACTTTACAATGGATCATTTTATAATGTGAATTTTACTTCGATTTTTTTTTTTTTTTTTTTTTGGTCCCAGGGATTGAACTCAGTGGTATTCAACCTCTGAGCCACATCCCCAGCCCTATTTTGTGTTTTATGTAGAGACAGGGTCTCAATGAGTTGCTTACAGCCTTGCTAAATTGCTGAGGCTGGCTTTGAACTTGTGATTCTCCTTTCTCAGCCTCCCAAAGTGCTGGGATTACAGGCGTGAGCCACCGCATCCCACTTTTACTTTGATTTTTAAAAATGAATAAGAGCCCAGGATGTGCAGTATAATTCCAGTTCCATAAGCATACTCAAACACACAGACATGGACAAAGAAAAGACCTAAATATTAGAAAGAGTGACATCATGGATAACTTTTACATTTATATTCTTTTTTGCTTATATACATTTCCCAAATTTTCCCTAGTGAACATATATTACTTTCATATAAGTGGTTTCATAACCCCCTTTTTTCCCCATATTGGGGATTAAACCCAGGGTCTTATACATGCTAGGCAAGCATTCTACCTCTGAGTCACATCCCCAGCACTTTTTGTTTTATTTTACGACAGGGTCTGGCTGAGTTGCCAAGACTGGCCTGGAACTTGCAATCCTCCTGCCTCCTGCCTAGCTAGGATTATAGGCATGTGCTACTGTGTCTGGCTCATAAATCATTTTTTAAAGGTTTACAGAGACTTACTACTGTGTGCTGGGATCCAGTGAAAAACAATAGTTTTTGATATTGGTACCACCTCGACTGCCACAGAAAACCTTCAATCCCCAAGGAGGCCAGTGGGGCAAAGTAAGCATCCCTGTTTTTCAAGTGAGACAATTAAGGCTCCGTCAGGTAAAGTGACTTAGGTCACAGAGCAAGTCAGTGGTGAAGACAGGATTTAAATCCAGCCCCTTGGCTCCAAAGCCCTTGCTCCTAACTCTTCAACGGAGCTTACTCTCTGATGGGTTCAGGCCCCAGGTCCAGCTGCCACAGGTATTTGGTCAGGTGAGGTCAAAGAGGCTTACATCCCAAGAACTGCACGCAAAGTAGTTTTTCCTACAAGCCCTTTGTGCAGACTGGGCCCTGTGGGGGCCAGTCTTATTCCAAGAACAGCCTACACTAAGGTACACCTTTGGACCTTTTACTAGGCTGTACATCTGGTTTAAGTCTTTCTGCCACTGCCTATCACCTCCTCCTAGCCCACAAGCCTCCTCCTCTGGGAAGTCTGCCTTGCTTTGAGGTCAAGAACACCTTGAAAGGAGTCTCTCCAGGCCCTAAATATTGGATCTGAAGAAGGAAGTACCTAGGAGACTTACCCATAAACAGGGGGCCTGCTCATTCCAGAGTCAGTGGGCCCAATGTGTAAGTCAGCAAGTGGGTTGGGCTCCTTACTAATTATTTCAGAAATACAGATTTAAAAAAAAATTGTTTGTGGGCTGGGGTTGTGGCTCAGTGGTAGAGCGCTTGCCTGGCATGCGTGAGACACTGGGTTCCATCCTCAGCACCTCATATAAATAAATGAATAATGGGGCTGGGACTGTGGCTCAGTGGTAGAGCGCTTGCCTCGCATGTGGGAGGCACTGGGTTCGATCCTCAGCACCGCATATAAATAAATGAATAAATAAAGGTCAATCAACAACTAAAAAAATTTAAAAAATAAATAAACAAACAAATAAATAAATGAATAAAATAAAGGTCCATTAACAGTTGTAGATGGACACAATGTCTTTATTTTATTGCCTTATATGTGGTGCTGAGGATGGAACCCAGGGCCTCACGCACGTGAGGCAAGCGCTCTACCGCTGAGCTACAATCCCAGCCCCTAAAAAATATTTTTAAAAAATTGTGTTCCTCCTTAACTACACCAGTGACATGTGGTCATGGTTAAAAAAAAATTTTTTTTTTTTTTGAACAGAGAAAAACTCCTCCACCTCACAGAGGTCATCCCTGAGCCAGGTAGCAGCTCCTCCCAGGAAACCCCAAGAGACAGCCTGAAGTCAAAGTTTGGGACTCCAGAACTGAGGATACCAGCTTCAAATCCACACCTGCTGACCCCACTGGCCTCGAGCAAGGTTTTTGTTCTTATTATTTCTTGTCTTTGCTTTTGCAGTTCTGGGGATTGAATAAGTGCTAGGCAAGGGCTCTACCACTGACTCCCACCCCCAGGTCCCTTGTGCAACTTTTTTGGTCTCTCTGATCTATTGTAAAGTGGGAAGAACATCAGAGCCTCTCCCAAGCTCTGGTGTTCCTCTTTGGGGTGTCCGGGCTGATTGAAGGCAGAGGTGTGCACATGCAGTGATTGGCTCAGGACTCACATGGGAGATCTGCTCAATAGTGTCTGTTGTTATTGGTGATATAAGAGCATCCCACTGCTGTTAGAAAAGTCCTGTGCATTCAAGCTCCATAAAGCCTGCCTGACTGTGCTGATTAATAACATAACCAAAGTAACAGGAGCTATGTGCTCAGCACTATGCCCAGGGTCTGTGCACCAGGTTTCTGATTTGCCCTCACCTACCTCCATGTGCAAGGCCTGCCCCTTGGAGGGACTCCCAGAGCCTGGAGGAGCCAAGCCCACCTCAGGCACTGCAGGCTCCCCAGGTGCTGCATTGGGCTTTTTCTCTGGAACCTTCTCAATCTGCTGGCAGCTGTAAATCTTCTCCTGGCAGGGACTGCAGAGGCTCAGCTTGGTAGCTTGGGCAGGCTGACTCCCTTGCCCTCCTTCTGGTTCTGCAGGCTGCAGCTCCTCTCTGAAGCCAGGGCAGGGTGCCCAGGAGCAGGCAACTGCAGCATTCTTGTCCTCATCCCAAGGCCATCGCGAGGGGCTGGCTCCCCATTCACTTCGCCTAGGTCCCTTCCTCTCTTGGCCTTGCTTTCCCCATCTGAAAAACAAGAGACATGGATCTGGATCTTTATTAAAACTCTGATGAGAGTCACAGTCACTATCTCTAAAAAATGATCAAAAAAACACGACACACAATTCTGCACAAAACCTTACCAGCCACTTTCTCTACCAGCTCTGTGATGAATCTGCCAGGCAAGCATTTCTACATTTTAAAAGCTACTGTATTTTCTGTCTTGCTTTGTTTTTTGGTGTGGGGATTGGGCCCAGGGTTTTGCACATGCCAAGTACACACTCTCCCACTGAGCTATCTCCACCGGCCCAAACAGCTACAGATATTTGCAAAATGTTAAGTTACAAAATAGAATGTGGGGCTGGGGCTATAGCTCAGTGGTAGAGCGCTTGCCTAGCATGCGTGAGGCCCTGGGTTCGATCCTCAGCACCACATATAAATAATAAATGAATGAAATAAAGATCCATCAACAACTAAAAAAATTAAAAAAAAAAAAAACCAAAAAACAAAATAGAATGTGTACTTGTAAATGGAAAGAAAAACCTGTAGAAATCTATATAATAAATGGTTTCAGAGCTCATCTTTAGAGACTGAGATCTCAAGAGGTTTCACTGCATACCTGGAACATTCTGTAACTATATTCTTTTTTTAACAGGTCATATTATTTTGAGGGGGGATTGAACCCAGGAGTGATAAAGCACTGAGCCACATCCCCAGCTCTGTTTATTTATCTATTTTTTAGTTGCTGGTGGACCTTTATTTATATGCAGTGCTAAGAATTGAATCCAGTGCCTCACACATGCCAGGCAAGTGCTTTACCACTGAGCCACAGCCCCACTCCTCCCCAGTTCTTTTCATTTTTTATTTTGAGACAGGGTCTTGCTAAGTTGCTTAGGGCCTTGTAAGTTGCTGAAGCTGGCTTTGAACTCGTGATCCTCCTGCCTCAGCCTCCCAAATTTCTGAGATTACAGGCATGTGTCACCACAACTGACTTAGAAATTCTTTTCCCATTTAAAATGTGATGCTATAATATCATCAGCAATGATCTCAAAATCTCCAGACCATTGGTCCTTTTGTTGTGGAAATTGAGTTGATCAGCAACCCAGCATGGTAATGAGGACTCAGGCTTCCAAGTCTGATCTACAAGCCATCCACAGGATCAGAGTCATAACTTGACATAAAACTGGCTCCCTATGGCAAGATAATTAACCTATGTAGGCCTCAGTTTAACCTCCAAAGTGGAGTTAGCAGTAGTGCCTATACCTCAAAGGCTTTCTTCCTTTGTTAAGAAAAGGAAGTAAGTTTTTATTTTTTTAAAGAAAAGATTTGAGTGAGGTCAGTTCTCAGGTACCTTGCTTGGGTCCTCAATAAAGCTGGTAGGTTTTGGAACTGCATTCATTTGCCTTGGTCAACTTCTTCCCAGATGGTGGGTCTCAAAGTGGAGCCCTGCAAGGTACCCCAAGCACTGGAAGCTCAGAGGACAAATGTGGCTCCTGGGATCTGCCTGGACTCTGACGGCTGGCACCAGTTCAGCAATGGGGATATAAAAAATCCAGACATCACCTCATCGCTGTCTCATCAAAAAAAAAAGAGAGAGACTTTCTTCCTGCACATCCCTGTTAGAGGACAAATTCCTGCTAGTGTGTTGCCTAGGAGGGAAAGAGCGAGCAAGTACGGAATCTAGGGAGTTCTCTTCTTGGGGGGCCAGAGGGTAGTTTTCAGGTACAATATGGCACCTGACAAGCAGAAACCCCCTCCACTCCATCCCACAACCTTTCAAGGGAGGTACTGTTATCACTTTCTAATAAAAGGAAGTTGCTGCTCGCATTATAGGAGGCTTGTCTGAGCTCGCTGAGTTATAGTCAGGAATTGTCCCAGTGCCACTAGCTCATAGCCAGTGCTGAGCTTCCTGGGAGCTGAGAGGCCTGTGGTCTAAGCACAGCTCTCCTAGAACTCCTCATGTGGCCGGGCACAGTGGCGCACACCTGTTATCTCAGCTACTCAGGAGGCCAAAGTGAGAGGATCCCAAGTTTGAGAGCAGCCTCAGCAATTTAGCAAGACCCCATCTCAGAAAAACAGACAGGACTGGGAAGGGTGGTAGAGTGCCTCTGGGTTCAATCCCCAGGACAGCAAAAGAAAAAAAAAAAAAAAAAAAAAAGCTAAAAAATGTTCAACATGCTACCCTGGGCAGGTCTGAGACCCTTCCTGAGTGGTTCTGTATTCCTCTCACACCTGTCTGGAAGGAATTCCCGGGTTCTCCCATCTATTCCTCCAAGGTGAGTTTACATGTGGGGCTCTCCTGGAAGATGAGGTCTGAACACAGGACCTGGTGGCCTCAGAAAGAAAACTAAAACAAAAAACCCCCCAAGGACCAGACAGTCCCCCTAGTTATAGCAGGAAGGTTCCCATAGTCCCAAATACCCAGTGCACTCTCTGGGGGTCAGTTGAGCCCCACTGGCTCCCTGGGTCCTGCCTGCTCAGTCTACCCAGCTCAGGGTCCTCATCCCTTCTCCCCTCACCTGTTCTCTAAAGCACATAGAGCTCCTCCCTCCTTGTGGAGTGCTGGACAGAACACTGTGACCCTGTACAGGCTTCTTCCTTTGCTTCCCCCATCTTTGGGTCCACCACTGTGATGGTGGATCCAAAGGAGCCTTTGGCATTTCAGGAGCTAGAAATTCAGATTTTAATGCTAAATTGCCCAGTTGTTTAACATTGACAACTATTCCAGTCATTGGATCATCCACCTTGTGATCACATACCCATTTGCTATCCTCCCTCTGCCCTACTCAAGCCTCTGGAGGGTTCACCTCTGCAAACTACATTTCCCAAGCTCCTTTGCCAATGGCCCTTGTTAGGTCCAGCCAAGGGAAGCACTGAAAGATGGAAAGAGGCCTGGGGTTGCTGTGCCTGGGCCAGTTCCAAGGTTCCAGTTTCCTCCAGATAGCACATCCTCCCTGGTTCCAGGTCATGGGTTTGGGTCCATTCACACTCCACCCATCTCTTAAAAGTTTTTCCAAGTTGTCCTCATTGAGGTTGTTAAAATGAGATGTTATTTGGGTGTGGTGGTGCACCCCCATAGACCCAGCAACTTGGGAGAATGAGGCAGGAGGATCAAGAGTTCAAAGCCAGCCTCTGCAAAAGTGAGGCACTAAGCAACTCAGTGAGACCCTGTCTCTAAATAAAATACAAAATAGGGCTAGGGATGTGGCTTAGTGGTCAAGTGCCCCTGAGTTCAATCCCAGTACCCCAAAATAAATAAATAAATAAACAAACATATAAATAAAAAGTGTGAGGCCAGCCTGGGAAACTTAGCAAGAACTTGTGTCAAAATAAAAATAAAAAGGGCTGGGGATGTGGCTCAGTGGTTAAGTACCCCTGTGTTCAATCCCCAGTTATTAAAATATAAATAAATAGCTATTTTTCTGACAGACAGGGCAACTGCTTCAAATACTCTTGTTCTTCTTCTTTTTTTTTCCCCACATTTAAAAAAATTGTGTTGGGGCTGGGGTTGTGGCTCAGTGGTAGAGACCTTGCCTAGCATGTGTGAGGCACTACATTCAATTCTCAGCACCACCTTTAAATAAAATAAAGGTCCATCAACAGCTAAAAAAATTTTTTTTTAAATTTTGGAGCCTGAGGTTGTGGCTCAGTGGTATAGCACTTGCCTAGTACATGTGAGACACTGGGTTGGATCCTCAGCACCACATTAAAAATAAATAAATAAAATAAAATTATAAAAATATTTTTTAAAATTGTGTAAAAATGCCAGCATGGTGGCATGTGTCTGTTAAGTCCTCTACTTGGGAGCCTGAGATAGAGGGATTACTTGAGCCCACCAGTTCAAGATCAGCCTGGGCAATACAGTAAGACCCTATCTCAAAAGGAAAGAAAAAGTGTAAAATACATATTGCATAAAACATCCCATCTCCACTAGTTTTTGTGTACAGTTCAGTGGCATTAAGCACATTCACAATGTTGTATGGCCATCATTACTATCTATTTCCAGATGAAATCCTTTTAATGCCTTTTGTGGGGTAAACCAAGTTGATCCTCAGCCTGCGGCTGCCTGCTCACCACCTCTGCTTTACAAGGGCACATACTGGCTCATGCATTTCCTCCCCTGAACACCCCAAAACCCCCAAAGTTCATGGGACAGAAGATCATGCCCATTTCAGAGAGGAGGAGATGGAGATTCAGGCAAGCCCTAGGCTCCTGAGTAGGCAAGAGATGGACCCAGACATCTGACTCCCAGCACTGTGCTGTCTATGTCTGCTTTCTTTTTTTTTTTTTTTTTT
>PVHX01031366.1:0-14917 GCA_004024805.1 Geosciurus inauris | reverse complement strand
CCGCCGCCGCCACCAAGAAAAGATTATTTCCAAGTAAAGGCCCACCTCTTTTAAATATCTTTTTTTTTTCCCCCTAGTACCAGGGGTTGAGCCCAAGGGCACTCTACCCACTGAGCCACATTCCCAGCCCTTTTTATTTTTTTGTTTTGAGACAGGACCTCACTAAATTGCTGAGGCTGGCCTCAAACTTGCGATCCTCTTTCTTCAGCCTCCAGAGTGGCTGTGATTACAGAGGTGCACCACCATACCAGGCTACTATAAATATCTTTCCAAACATGTTTTTCTAAAAGGAAATTTGTCTCAAAACATTAAATTGATAATGCTACACAAACAGTAAGAATTACATCCTATAAAAGCATGAGTGTGGGTGTGTTTATAAGGCAAAATTAAAAAGCCCCTGCAGAAATGCCTTTTTCCTTTGCAAACTAATACCTTGTCCCACAGAAGCAGCCCAGAAAAACATTACAAGGACTGATTCCTAGGAGAAACTATGTTACTGGGCAACACTAACCAAAGAGGCAAAGAAAATCTAAAGATGATAGCTTGAATTGTGAATGTTAGGCTTGAACTGTCTCTTGCTTTTGTTTTTAAACTCCTCTACTCAATCTAATTCAAAGAATTAGGAGACAAAAAAAAGCAGAAGAGAAATGAAATGAAGGTCCTGGAGAGTGTACAAACTCAATCTCCAAAGAGAGATTTAATTTTGTGATGATGTCCTGTTTTGTTTAATGCTGGCAGCAATCATGAATACCTTTTTTGATCCTCTATCCTCACTTATCACTATACTAGACATATACCGGACATGCAAACTTTATCAAATAAAAAATAGACATTTTAACAAGTCTAGCCCATATGATATTCCACTTTCTGTTCTGCTTTTCTCCTCATACTTATTCTCATTTTGAGTTATTTCTGGATTTGGACTTCTGAAGTTATAACTTTTTGAGGCAAGCAAGCATATATTGCTGGGAAAATTAAAGAGAAGGTTATCAGGTTTTCATATGAGTGTAAATCCTTTATTCAGCTTGCTTCTTAATACCTAGCTGAAACAGACTATGAAAACTAGAATTACACTATGGTGAAGTGGAGATGGCATGGCACGAAGAGAGCTGGATCACAGAGGGCATGTAGGGTAACTCATACCAGTGAAGCAATACATACCAGGTCATTCTTCTGTTCCTTCATCAGTTGTGAGATATTTCTGAGGTTCTGGTTCCTGTCCTATAAAGGGCTTCCTGGTGAAATGTATGGAGACTCAGGCAAGCTTGGGAAGGGAGGTATAATTTAGGTACACCTTAAGGTGTAAATGGTGGAACTTATTGAACACATATGATCAGTTGTTGCTTTAACTCTCAAACTATCTTATCTAAAAGTTCAGTTATTACACATTTCTATATATCACCTAATTGGTATCCTACGTTATCAGCAAATAAAAAAGAAAAAAACCTGTGTCAATTCCACACTCTAGATGGAATACTTCATAAAAATTCACTTTATTTACTCACATCCTACTTAGTTCTGGGAAGAATTAAAGATCATTTATATAAAATCATACAATAAAAGTAAATAAAGTTTATTTTAAAAAAAAATTTTGAAGCTGGGCGCGATGGCTCAAGCCTGTAATCCCAGCACTTAGGGAGGCTGAGACAGGAGAATCATGAGTTCAAAGCCAGCCTCAGCAATGACGAGGTGCTAAGCAACTCAGTGAGACCCTGTCTCTACATAAAACACAAAATAGGGCTGGGGATGTGGCTCAGTGGTCGAGTGCCCCTGAGTTCAATCCCTGGTACCAAAAAAAAAAAAAAATTTTTTTGAGGAAAACACAACAAAGTGGGAAAAAGTCAAGAATACAAAAGACAAAGACAGGATTCAAATTCATATACAAAAAGTGCCAGAAAGGTTCTGCGACTTTGGTAAAGGAAGAGATAAATTTCCCAGTAGCCAATGACAAGAAACCCAATTAGTTACATGAGCCATGATATCACTGAGATAAAAACAAACCAGTTGCCCAGAAACTTCATTGCTAATGATTTGGTATTCAAAAGAAAAATTATCCCTAGAATCCTCAAAAGAAGAAATGTAGTGGACAATGGACAATGTTGTCAATATCGACAGAGTAAATATAGTGACACATTTTATAGTACAATTTCTTATAGCTTCTCTCTTATAAGTAGGCCAAAGGTAAAATAGCACAGAAGCAAGGTACTCTACATTGGTATAATATATTTAGAAATTGGCCCACTCAGCTTCCTCAAACAGCCTAGACATACAATTAAAAACACACCCAGTGGAATGACCGTCTGAAGAAAACTCACTGCATCTGGCTGATCCAGACCAATGTCTGATAGCCACTCTATAAACAAAACTTAAAAGATCCGACTCACTCTGCTGGCCATTCTCCAAAAAGAACAGCAGTCCTGAAAGAAATGCTGATAAGGAAACCCAAGGGCCAAGAGATTTCAGGATGTCATTCCAGTCTAAATTATTAAGGGCAAAGGATATACTTCTTTTAGGAATAGCCTTAGGTCCCTAAGAATTAGTCCCCAGCAGAATGTAAAACTTGCCAAGTTGGTTTACCAAATTAGTACATCCCTAGGATCAATCAACCAAAACAAGACAGGATGTTTGCTATTATATAGTTAAGGCTAAGGGATAACCCCAAACCTCACATTGGTCCCAACTGTCTAGGGACAACATACTAAAGGTTCTAGTGCTGGATAAGGGGAACAATTTTCTGGACTTCTGCAACTTTAGTATTCCATTTTTACATGGGTTAAAATATCTCCGTAATTTTTTTCTTCTAGTTACACACCTTTTCATCGGAATCGAAGTGAGAAAACTGAAGAGTGCAGAGGGGATTTTGTCTGGACATATTTCCTTTTGCTTCCTCAGCAGTCCACCAAGAATGTACCATTTTACTTGATCTGTACATTAAAAACCCTGTGAGTAGCCAGGTGCAGTAGTGCACGCCTGTAATCCCAGTGGCTTGGGATGTTGAGGCAGGAGGATCCCGAGTTCAAAGCCAGCCTCAGCAATGGCGAGGCACTAAGCAACTCTGTGAGACCCTGTCTCTAAATAAAACACAAAATAGGGCTGGGAATGTGGCTCAGTGGTTGAGTGCCCCTGAGTTCAATCCCCGGTACCCCCAAAAAAGCATCCTGTGAGTTCAGAAAGGTAAATAATATATTTGTTTTATTTTACAAATGAGGAAACCAAGGCTAGGTTTGGCTACAGAGCCACTACTTGGTTAGAACTTGTACCACTTCTGAGGTCTAATTCTTACTCTAATGTTGTCCCTATTACAGTATTGAACCAAGAATGTAAAATTTTCAGTTCTTGACTGAAAATAAATGTCCTGAAGTGTAGTCTATAAAATGGCTACTTTTGCAAATTCCAATTAAAAGCAACAAATATGGTGGTATCCAGACCTGAGTCACAGATCCGATGACAAGGCACTCAGAGTTCTGGCCCTATTGATTGGCTCTTCAAGAATGCTACAAATTGAGTCAAGCTACCTCTCTACAAATGCTGTGTACTTTCCCACTTCCAATCCTTTGTTCACACCATGCCCCTTCATTTAAATATGTTGGTCCTTCCTTTTTGGCTTAGCTGAGTCCTAAAGCCATTATTAATGACAGTATAATTCCCAATTCCCCACTTCCTTACAAATTCCCATTATCCCAGCAGGACGTTAGCTTTCTGTCCTCTAAATTTCTAAAGAATTCAAATCTATAGTACATATTGTTACTTGCTCAGTTTTTTTTTATTGGTTCTTTTTAGTTATACATGACAGTAGAATTCATTTTGATATAATTACCATAGTATTTTCCCCAGTTTTCAAGCTGCTTTGAGGAGTAAGGCCAGGTGTTGGCCTCTCCACATTGATAACAGGATGCAGCACCCAGCAAAACACTCCATAACTGATGGCTCAGGCACCGAACCCTCTGAGCAGTCTAAACAAACCAGTTGCCTATTTTGCTATCTTTCTTTCACAGGAAACCAATCTTTTAATATCCCATTTTCCCTTTTACTTTTCTTTTCTAAACTTTATCCATAACATGAAACCATGCTCTAACACTTGATTGACTATAAATGACATTTATGGGAAATATTTTCTATTCACCAAACTGGTGACTATTTAAAGCAGAGAACTTTGGAAATGCGTAGATTTTACTTGCTGCTTCATAATCCATGATATGCATATTTACCTTTTATTTAACCAGTCCTGTTGGTGTTCATTTAGGATGGTTTCATTTCTTTTTGTTATAAATAATGTCAATAAACATACATGTGCTAATACACACCTTTTTTTATTCTGAGATTAAATTCCTAGGGTCAATAATTATTGCCAACTTGTGATCCAGAAAGACTGTATCAATCTCCTTTTCATCACCAGGGTTCTTTATATTTATAGAAAGTAGTTGCCTCCGGTTGGCAGTGGGGGAGGGGGTATTGGCAGCCAAGGAAGGAAGAAGAAGTAAAGGAACCAGATTAGGGAGGATTAGGTATTTAAAATATAATTTAAAATAAAATGGTTGACACAGAAGTTTCTGTTTTACTGGCCTCTCTAATTTTTGGTATGCTGATCTTTTATAATTAAAAACCTTTCTAAGACTACCTATTCTGCATATTTATCAGCAATGAGTATTAGCATTTTGTTTTTCAATTTTGTGAATTCAGTAAATTAAAAATGGCATCTCATTAGTTTACAATTCCTTGCTTACCAGGAAGATTTTACTGGCAGCCCAGCCGAGGGAGCCTCCCTGGATCTCAGCTGGCTGAATTCTGCAACCTGCCTGTATAAGAAATAAGCAAAAGGTAGAAAAAAGAAAAATGAATTTTGTGCACTTTGATCAAATTAAGGAGAAGCAGCAGCTAGACTGCTTCTGTGGCTGGTCCTACAAAAGCAGTTACAAAATTTAGAAACATGCACTAAACGTGTAAATTTAGTTGGCCAGAGAAGGCTTTTAGAGGAGTAGAGGAGGCAAAGTGAGACAAAAGGTAAGAAATATGCATATGCAGATTTAGTTAGCCTACTAACAGGCCAGGAGGGTCTCTCTTAGCTTCCTAGCTTCCTTGGCATCCTCCTAGGTGTGTGTGTTGGGGGAGGGGCAGCCTTTACCCTTTTTTTTTTTTTGGTACCGGGATTGAACTCAGAGGTACTGAGCCACATCCCCAGCCCTATTTTGTGTTTCATGTAGAGACAGGGTCTCACTGTGTTGCTTAGCACCTTGCCATTGCTGAGGCTGGCTGTGAACTTGCAATTCTCCTGTTTCAGCCTCCCCAAGTGCTGGGATTACAGGCGTGCACCACTGGGCCCAGCTAGCCTTTATTCTTAGCATGAGGAAGTTGTTCTCCATTTAAGAGGGTCCTTAGCTTTAGTCTAGTTCAGACTGACTGTATAATATATAATGTGTATGAACTAACTGTATTTTTTTCTCTTATAGCTTCAGGATAAAATTGTGTGCTCTGTATTTTACGAGTATGGCATTCTCTGTTTTAAATTTTAAAAGCATGCAAGAACATTTTTTTTCTCCTCAAAAAATAAGTCTTCTACCCCAAAGAATTATGCTCTTAAGTAGAATCTTTTTGTTATTTGTTTATTTTTTCTATGTGGTGCTGAGGATCAAACCCAGCACCTCCCACTTGCTAGGCAAGCACTCTACCACTGAGCCACAACCCCAGCCCCTTAGTAGGATCTTTATATATGTGGCCTTTTTTGATCTTTTCCTCCTCAGATATGTGGTTGTCAAGAGTTAAAAAAAAATACTTCACTACAAATCGGATATAAATTTGCTGGGAACAATTCAAAACTAGAGAAACATTCGGAAAAGCTCTTCCTTTCCAAGAACAATTGAATGGAAGGCCTATGGAGCAAAGTTAGGTCTCCGAGGAAAGGGATTAATTGCTCAGATATCAAGGCAGGGCTTTCCTGTTACTGTAATAAGGACAAAGAAATTTGTGACTGAAACAAATGTTCTGAATTGGGAGAAAGAGGCATTAAAATGGACAACTATCTAGAGAACACATAAAGAACAGATGTAAATTCATGAATCAAAGGAAGTAGGGTCCTAAGAAGGCAATGGAGAATAAAAGCAGGGGGGAACATCAAAGATTAGAGGGTACACTATGGATTCCCAGCCACCTCTAGCCTCATTCCAATTAGCTTAAAAAGACTATCTCATTGATAACCAGAGATTCCTCATTGATTCAGAAATTAAACACACTACAAACAAGGAGACCCACCAAATGCTGCAGCCCCTCTCTCTATCAAATTCAGTTCACAGGAGGAAGAAATTCAAAGCTAAAGGGCACCTGGAAATCACAGAATCCTAGGAAGCAGACGTTATTTTAATATTTATGAACCCATCATTTACAGAATTAAATGTTCTCTATACTACTGGGGCTATTACAGAGTTCATCACTTACATGGTTAAATGATTTCCATACTGCTAAGGCCAAGTTCTTGGAACCGTATTCTCTTGTACTATTGCTTATTTCCAACTCTCAACCATATCCTTCATATTGGAAATGGCCAAAGTCAGTTTAATTTGAAACCATGAGCCAAACCACACTTTTAAAATAGTACAAAGAATTTGGAGGAATAGCAAAGAAGCTGATTTTGTCCTTTAGATTTAAAATATGTTAAATGAATAACACAATTTACTGGACATGTGGCAGGACATTTTCAAGGGAGGCCCCAATCATGAACATGATAAAGTAGACTATATACATATATGCCCTCCACAATGCCTTTCCCCCCTACCTTTCTCTAGTAGAAGGGCTGGAAAAGTTTTCAGAGTCCGTTGCAATTAAGGGTAGCTGTGTGACCCAGTTCTGCTGAAAGTGATATAAGAAAAAAAAAGTCTTTTCAAGAGGATATACTTCTGACAAACCCTTCTGCCATCTGCACTCTTTCTTCCTGCATTGAATACAGATGTGAGGGACATACAGCCATTGGACAATCACGAGAATGAGAACCACATGCTAAGCTTGGTAGATTGCAAAAATAGAAAGATATACATCCTTGAAGACTTGCCCTGAACTATCTTTACATTTATTCTGTGACATAGCCACATATTTATCTATTTCTCTAGTAATTGTACTTCCCGCTACTTGTAGCCAAACACTAACATACCAAAGATAGATAGATAAATAACAATTGAGTTCTCTACCGTGGTAGAAAGAGGTAGATACACATTTAAAAATGCAATAAACTCATCATAGAACTCTGAATGAAGTAAATGGTACATTGAGAGAAGAATGGTTAGGCTAGTTGTACCCAGAAATGATCTGAAAGCTTCAAGGACAAGGCAACACTAAAGGGTCTGGAAAAATGAAGACTTGTTTGTCAGGAACAGAAGACAAAACAAAATAAGAACACCTTATTCTGTCTCCTATCCAACACTGCTATCTCTATTCCATGCTAAAAATAAAAAAAAAAAAAGGTAAGGAAACCTAGGACATTGTAATACAATATAACATCCCATTCTTCCAACAAAAATTAATAAGGACTTACCACAACCAACTATCTTGGCAGGACTCAATGATTACCAAAATTATAGAAAACTTGCCCTTACACTGCTTATGGTCTAATGAACATCTTTGAGGCTATCTCACCAATCCAACTAGTCACAACTCTGTGGCTGCATAACTATATACCGCTGTGTCTGGCCTGAAGTCTTATCTGCCAAGTCTTTCAAACTAAACCTACTCTTGTTCCTTATCGGGTAGTAATCACCTCACTCCTAGAATAAAGAGAAGGACATCATGTTGTCATTTGTGATCATTAGAAATCTCAGTGCAATTACAAACCTGGCAAAGATCCCAGGAGATCAAATCAGTCTGTTGGGTAACTCAAAGCTTCTAAGCCCCTGGAGACAATTGGGACCCAAGTACTTAAAAAAATTACCTCACCATAGTCACCTCCTTAGAAACTGCTTCTGAAATGTCTAGCTGCAGCTTTAGCTACCATGGAAAGCCAATCTTAGGAAAGGCTCCTCCCACATACCAATGTCGCTACTAATTTGAGGAGAAAATTTTCTTTGGCCAAGCATTCTGCTTAACTTTGCATAAGCACTATAGGATTCAAATACTTCAAGCTGCTAATTCTAAAACAGACTTTCTCCCTATCCATATCACACAGATATTGAAATATGAGGAAAGTCCTTTGAAAATATAACTCCTTACCTCTCAATTGAAGCATTCATCTACCTCAGAGACAAAGTAAGACAAAGGGTAATAATTAATGTGGTCTGGTATAGAATCAACAGAAATTCAACTAGGCCCTCAGATGAATAAAAAAAAACATTAAATTATAGGGCTGGGGCTGTAGCGCAGTGGTAGAGCGCTTGCCTAGCATGCGTGAGGCACTGGGTTCGATACTCAGCACCACGTATAAATAATAAACGAATAAAATAAAGATCCATCAATATCTAAAAAAATATTTAAAAAAAAAAAAAAAAAAAAAAAAAAAAAAAAAAAAAAAAAAAAAAAAAAAAAAAAATTAAAAAAAAAAAAAAAAAAAAAAAAAAAAAAAAAAAAAACATTAAATTATAAATGAATCTTTCAGAATCATCTGGAAAAAATATCCTTCTGGCAACATGCATGAATATCCACAAAAACATTCTTTAGCCTTGCTTACCTTGTTATTCTGGTCTAAAATTGTTTTTCACATTTTCAGTGCTCACTCATGCAATTAAAGCTTCAAAGCAACTTGGAGCACTAGATTTCAACCCAGGCTACCTGAGGGAGAGAGACTGCGCGCACAGGTTGATCTGTAGCTATGGATCACTGGAACCAAAAGCAAGATGGATACCACAGCCTCTTAAGAACCCACAAACTGCAAGTCTTTTCAGGGTTCCAGTCTGCCTATATCACTGAGTAAATGAAGACCTATGGCAGAGAAATGAAGGCAGTTTCTGAGTTATGCTGCGGAATACTTGGATAAATCCCAAGAAAAAGTTCCACAGTAATATCTCTTTTATAATATTCAACCTGACAAGTAAAAGCCAAATCTCTAATTTTAGTGAAAGATCAATGAGGCTACTTTGATCTCATTCCCATTCAGTACTGACCAGCTCCTACAGCAAGGCCTGTACTTTACCATAATGATATCAAGATCCCACATAATCTCCTACATGTGCATTAACAAGAGGATAATGAGTCAAAAGTCAAAAGTGTTGCAAGTTATATTTTAAGAAACTTTACACATTATTTGTGCAAATATACTCTCCAGAACCCTTTAACCCCGATATCAGAGAAACTTATTCTTTGCTATTCTATACTTTTGATTCCATGATAATTTCTAGAAACCTCCTAATTTCTATATGCATCTTTAAGGTATTCCTGTTAACATTCTCATTTTACTTTGGCTGTTACAAAAAGCAAAAACTACAAAATGAACTTTATTTAATTACCTAGCTCACTATTCCCTATAGTCCCTCAATAAATGAGTTAGACAGAAGTAGGAAACATTACCAGGAACCTTCCCTAAAACATTTCATTTATATAGCACTATATAACAAATTATATGACAGATGAATCTTTTACTTAAAAGATTTGAAACGTTGGCTGTGTATCTACATGAATACAAGAAGAAAAATATAAAAATAATTTGAACTAATCATCTTCTGAGATGATCAAAATGTTAACATTTAGCTAATTTATGAATTCTGAGTTATTTCTTATGGTGAATCCAAACTAATGAATTCAACTAACATTTATTTAATATCCAACTTCATGGCAGGCATTGTAGTAAGCACAGTAAAAGAAAGCAAGCATTTGGTTCAAAACAACCGAAAATATGTTTTTAAAAATATCTTCAGATTCTATAAAAACTTATTCAAATTTTAACACAATTTAAGGCCATGAGATTATATAAATTGCCCATAACCTCTAAAAAGTTCTGTTTATTTCCCAAATTTCTCCATCCCCTACTTCTTCTTGTATGGAAAACAAAAGGTTAGGACATCATAAGATGTCACCTTACTGACTGTCAATGATGGTGGTTTCTAAGAGATTATTTAGTAAAGGAAAAGTGAGTTTTTTCTTTGTCCTCAGGGAAATATTTCTCGAAACTTTCCACTTCTGGGTATGATGAACTCAGAACCTACAGGATCTCCTCCATCCCCAGCCCACATAGAAAACAATTACAAAAACTGGATATAATAGAAAAAGAAATGAACTTAATGTACTGGACAGTAAACAGAAGCATAGAGGCTCTGATGAGGAACCCACAATTGCAAGGAGGAATGCAGACAGGGAGCTATACAAATTAAGTTTTCATCACCTTGGCATTAAGCCTGGGCTAAGTGAAGCACTTGTGGTAAAGAGCAGCTAGTGGAAGAGGGATGATACATGGGAAAAAAATCCTCATTTTTCTGGTACAGAGAACCAGAAAAGTTAAGTTGGAAAATGCTGAAGAGAGTGTGGGAGGACTAGAGGGAAGAGCCAGACAGGGAATTCCCAAACTCTGTCTACCCGCATCTACAACTGAATCCTGAACCAAGCTTGTGAAGAACAGATAGAAAACAAAAGAACAATGTTGAACTGAGACTAGAGCTGGTACCACGCTGAAGGTACCAGTGAATGAAGAAGCAGAAACACAGAGATGGAATGTGTGTGCATTCGGTGGAAGGGACATGGTGTAGTCAAAAGACATACAAGCAGAAGTGGACACTCATGAAAAACCCAGTCATTCAGGCCAGGAAAACTAGATTAAAAGAATCCAGGAAATCACGATTATTGAAAAGAGAAAGACAAAGAGTAGAATCTTAAGCCCTATCTACTCATCTCTGACTACACTCTGAACCATGTTTAGGCACAACAGACATTTGGTGGCTCATCAAAAACCAAAAGATCTGAGAAAAAGATAAGAGCTGCTGCACAAATAACAGAGTTAGCTGTTCAAGTCCAGCTAAGAAAACTAGCTGCTAAAACAGAAGAGGAAACAAAACAGCACAGTACTGTCACACCAACAGACATATGGACCAATGAAACAGAATACAGAATTCAGATATAAACCCAGACATTATAGGAAGTTGATTTTCTCCACAGGTGCCAAGAATGTACAATGGGAAAAGGACAATCTCTTCAACAAATGGTGTATGAAGACTGGATATCCACATGCACAAGAATACAACTGGACATTTTCATAAACAACTGAAAATGGATTAAAGACTTAAAGGTAAGACCTGAAACAACAAAGCTACTAGAAAAAAACATAGGGAGAAAGCTTCATGACATTGGTCTGAGCAATTTTTTGCAGATGACACCAAAAGCGTGGGTGACAAAAGGGAAAATACACAGCTGGATTATCTCAAACTAAAAAGCTTCTCTGCAACCAAGGAAATAATGAACCGTGAAGAGACAAGCTATAGAAAGGGAGAAAATATTTGTAAACCATATATCTGATAAGGGGTTAACAGCCAAAGTATGTAAGTAACTCAAAAAACTGAATAGCAATAAAACAACCTGATTTTATTTTTTTTAATATTTTTTTAGTTGTCAATGGATCTTTATTTGATTTATTTATATGTGGTGCTGAGAATTGAACCCAGTGCCTCACATATGCTAGGCAAGTGCTCTACCACTGAGCCACAACCTCAGCCCCAAAACAAACTGATTTTAAAATGAACAGACATTTCTCTAAAGAAGACATAGAGGTATATGAAAAAAAGTTCAGCATCAGTGATCATCAGGGAAATGCAAATTGAAATCACAATTAGATGTCACCTCATACTTGATAGAATAGCTATTGTCAAAAAGACAAAAGACAACAAATGTTGGCAAGGATGTAGAGAAAGGGAACTCTTGTAAACTGTTGGTAGGAATGTAAGTTTACAGCCATTTTAGAAAGCAGTCTGGAAGTTCCTCAAAAAATTAAAAATAGAACTACCATATGATCTGCAATCCCACTACTGGGTATATATCCAAAGGAAAGGAAATCAGTATGTCAGAGAGATATCTATACTCTCATTTTGATGCAGTATTATTCACAACAGCCAAGATATGGAATCAACCCAAGTGTCCATCAATGTATAAATGGACAAAGAAAATGTATACACACATACAAAATTACACACACAGTACTCAGCCTTTAAAATGACAGGATTTCCTATCATTTGTAACAACATGGATGAATCTGAAAGTCATTATGGTAAGTGAAATAAGGCAGAGAAAGACAAATATTACAAAATCTCACTTATACGTAGAATCTAAAAAAGTTGAACTGATAGAAGCAAAGAGTAATAGTGGTTACTAGGGCCTGGGTAGGGGAAGATTGGGGAGATGTTGGTCAAAGGATAAAAAATTTAGACAAGCACAACCAATTCTGGGTATTTTTGTTTTTCCTTTTGTGTTTGCAGTATTGAGGATTGAACCCAGGGGTGCTCTACCACCAAGCTTCATTGCCAGTCCTTTTTTATTCATTGAAACAGTGTCATACTTAGGTGGTGAGACTGGCCTTGAACTTGTGATCCATCTGCTATAGCCTTCTGAGTTACTGGGATTACAAATTTGTGCTACCACACCCAGCTTCAAGAGATGTTTTGTAAGGCACAGTGACTATAGTTAAAAATGATATATTATACATTTGAAAATCACTGAGGGTAGATTTTAAGTGTTCTCACGGTATCACACCAAAAAAAAAAGTATGTGAGATAATACATATTAATTAGGTCAATTTAGCCATTTCACAATATATACATATTTTAAAACATGTTGTATACCATGAACAACAAACATATATAATATATATATTAGGTATTATAATTTTAATTTGTTGATTAAAAATCAAAGAAGCTGGGCACGGTGGCACAGGCATGTAATCCCAGCACTTTGGGAGGCTGAAACAGGAGAATCATGAGTTCAAAACCAGCCACAGCAATGGTGAGGCGCTAAGCAACTCAGTGAGACCCTGTCTCTACATAAAACACAAAATAGGGCTGGGGATGTGGCTCAGTGGTCGAGTACCCCTGAGTTCAATCTCCAGTGCCAAAAAACAAAACAAAAAAATTAAAGAAGAAAGAATCACAGCTTTTGGGACAGGAGTCCTTTGTATTTATCCTTTGCTAGCAAAGCAATAAACCTTCTTTTTCCTTTTTCTCAAAACTGTGTCCTCATTATTGGATTGGCCTCAGGGACAAGGACCGAGCTTTTGGCAACAAATTTGGTGACACAGATGGGACCCAAGGGCAGTCCCTTCTCCTGCTCTCTTGGGCAGGCCTGGCTCTCCAAGGAATCCTACTTCCACGCTGATGATTCATAGTGCTGGGGAACTTGTTGAGAGCCAACTGCAGGAGAACTAGGAGACAGGTGGGTTTGCCTCAGGTCCAACCAGAGGAGCTGTTCCTAGAGGGACTGAGGGACCATCCCAGCAGCTGACAAAGCTCCTTTTGCTTCAGGAAACTCCTACCTTCTCTCCCTGAACAATACAGGTGGCTGCATCATGGTCCACTTTGAGAAAAACGAAAATGAACTCAGGAAAGTTGCAACAACTTTGGCCATTTGCATGATTCCTGCCTTACGTATGCCCACCTGGATCTGCCACTGTGGACTTCTGGACTCCTCTGATGCTGAATGTCCTTAACTGTCCACGCCTCACCTTAATAGAGAACAAGGACTTTGGGTTACTTCCCCCAACTTCGCCCCCTTTCAGCAGGAAGCAATTTGGAGATATCATCACCCGCTTTCCATAGAAATGGAATGTATGAATTGACAGTGGTCCACTTTATGCTTTGAAAATAGCCCTTGCTGCTCTGCTACTGCAACTAATTTTTGAAATGGACATGTTTCTTTTTCTTCTTCTCTCCCTGCTCCTCCCTAATTTCTCTGCCCCCCTAATCTCAGGGGAAAAAAAGATTACCTTTCTTCCCCATCCCAGGCAGATTTATCTGTCCTTGAGTACACACACCCACCACAGGAACAAGTACAGATGGTACTAAAAGATCTCAGAAATGACTGGCTACCAAATTAACATGTGAATTACAACTCCAGACAAAGAACACATGGAATGTAGCCTTCGAGTAACCTCTTTAAAAGCCCTCTGTTCCTGCTAATGGGCAGAATCACAGCCCTTGGGACAGGAGCCCCAGTGTTTCTCCTTTGCTAGGGAAGCAGTAAACCTTTTTTTTTTCCTTTTTCTAAAAAAAAAAAAAAAAAAAAAAAAAACCAACCCAACAACAACAAACAAAACCAAAACCAAAAAACAAAGAAGAAACCATGGATGCCAGAAATACTAGAATAACATCTTTGAAGCTTTGAGGTAAAGAAATGTTAACATATAATTCTATATCCAGCAAAAATATCACTGAAGAATAAAAGTAAAATATATATTTTCACATCTAATGGTAGAGAGCCTACCTACCATGCTTGAGGCCCTAGGTTCAATCCCCAGCACTACAAAAAAGAATTAAGATATTTTCACATGAAACTAAAAGCATGTGTCATTGGCCTGCCTACACTGTAAGAAATGCTAGAAGTTATTTAGATAGATGAGAAATGGTACCAAATGGAATTGGGATACTCAAAAATGAAAAAGAGCATCAGAAATGGTAAATGAAAGAGATCTTTTTTTTCTTCTTTCTTTTTTTTTGGGTGGTGGTGGGGGAGTACCAGGGATTGAACTCAGGGGCACTCTTCCACTGAGCCACATCCCCAGCCCTATTTTGTATTTTATTTAGAGACAGGGTCTCACTGAGTTGCTTACCACCTCACTTTTGCTGAGGCTAGCTTTGAACTCACAATCCTCCTGTCTCAGCCTCCCAAGTTGCTGGGATTATAGGCATGCACCACTGTGCCCTGCTCTTATTTATTTAGTATAAACCAAATAGCTGTTAAAACTAAAATGATAATCGACTCTTACAGGGTATATGTGGGGGAATTTGTTGTTTTTTTTTTTTTAAATATTTTTGTA
>PVHX01031365.1:0-14929 GCA_004024805.1 Geosciurus inauris | reverse complement strand
TTTTTTAGTTGTAAATGGACACAGTACCTTTGTTTTATTTTTACTTATTTTTATGTGGTACTGAGGATGGAAACCAGTGCCAGGCAAGTGCTGCCAGGCAGCCGGGCGCGGTGGCGCAAGCCTGTAATCCCAGCACTTAGGGAGGCTGAGACAGGAGCCCCAGCCCAGCCCCACATATGAATATTTTTTAGAGAGCGAATTCTGAGTGATCTTTCTTATATTTTATTATTGTTGTTGTTTGCTATTTTGTGGTACTGAGGATTGAACCTAGAGCCCTGCACATACTAGGCAAGCACTCTACCACTAGGCTATATCCCCAGGCCATATTTGGAGATAGGCTCAAAATAAAATCAGTTGTGGGCTGTGGTTGTGGCTCAGTGATAGAGCACTTGCCTAGCATGTGTGAGGCCCTGGGTTCGATTCTCAGCACCACATATAAATAAATAAATAAAAAAGGGCCACTGACAACTAAGGAAAAAAATATATAAAAAGTTTAAAACAAAATAAAGCCGGGCATGGTGATGCAAGCCTGTAATCTCAGCACTTAGAATCGCGAGTTCTCAGCCAGCCTCAGCAACAGCAAGGCACTAAACATCTCAGTGAGACCCTGTCTCTACATAAAACACAAAGTAGGGCTGGGGATGTGGCTTAGTGGTCGAGTGCCCCTGAGTTCAATCTCCAGCACCAAAAGAAAAAAGAAAAGAAAATGAGTTGTGCAGGCTGGCCTCAAACTTGCAGTCTTCCTGCCTCAGTCTTCCTAGTAGCTGGGAATACAGACATGTCCCACCATGGCCATCTGGAATTATGTTTTAAAGAATTCTTTTTCTTTCTTAGTACTATAGCATAAGGAGCTTTCTAATGTTCTTTCATGCCTTTTGGCAGGGGGGTGATAAGGATTGGATCCAGAGGCGCTTTACCACTTCCACCTCTTTTTGTTTTTTGAGACAGGATTTCACTAAGTTACTTAGGGCCTCAGCCTCCAGAGTTGCTGGGATTACAGGTGTGTGCCACTGCGCCAGCTCACGCCATCTTTTTTTTTTTTTTTTTGGTACCAAGGATTGAACTCAGGGGTACTTGACCACTAAGCCACGCCCCCAGCCCTATTTTGTGTTTTATGTAGAGACAGGGTCTCACTGAGATGCTTAACGCCTCGCTGTTGCTGAGGCTGGCTTTGAACTCGTGATTCTCCTGTCTCAGCCTCCCAAAGTGCTGGGATTACAGGCGTGCACCACCATGCCCGGCTATACCATCATTCTTGAGGGGAGTTTTTGTGTGGTGCTGGAGATCAAACCCAGGGCCTTGTGCATGTGAGGCAAGTACTCTACTAACTGAGCTATATCCCCAGCCCTCTTAAAGTTTGTGGAATAGTTGTGTGACTATATCCAATCCACTAGTTCCACTAGTTCATCAATGCTGCACAGTAGTTAAAACTGTTTACTCAGCTGGGTACAGTGGTGCATGCTTATACTTCCAGCTACATTTAGGCTGAGGCAGGAGGATCACTTGAGCCCCAAAGGTTTGGGGCCAACCTGGGCAATATAGTGAGACCCTCTCTTAAGAAAAAAAGAAAAGTAAGGAAGAAAACTATTCTTACCCATCATTACATCATAATTTCCTTAGGAACTGCAAAGTAAATCTGTTATTTATGTATGTATGTATGTATGTATGTATGTATACTGGGAATTTAACCTAAGGGTATTTTACCTCTGAGCTACATCCCCAGCCCTTTTTTTTATTTTTTGAGACAGAGTCTTCCTAAGTTGCTTAGGACCTTAATGAATTGCTGAGGCTGGTCTTGAATTTAGGATCCTCCTGCCTCAGCCTCTGAGGTTGCTAGGATTATAGATGTGCCCCACTGCACCCAGCTTATTTTTGATTTTTTGATACATATTGTCTGAACATTTTCTCTTGAACATTTTCTCATTGGTCTTGACTCCCTCCCTCTGCTCATTTCCACTTTCTTCATTGCAGAGGGCATGGATTCGTCTACTTTGATGTCAGTTGTCTTTCATTTCCCTAACTTTCGACATTAAGGCTGCCCCACCTGTCTTTTTATCGTCTAACTGAAATGTAACTTATTTTAATGTCTGGGTGCCCTGCATGGAGTTGCTCTCCTTTCTCCATTAGGCTCCATTCTAAAATACTCTGAGTTTTAGAAACTTTGTAAGGCTCCCTCCCTTTTTTTCCTATGCTGGGGATTGAATCCGGGGACTCTTGGATACTAGGCAAGTACTCAAATCCTAAACTATATCCTCAGACCTTTTTTTTTTTTTTTTTTTTAAATATTTTTTTAATTGTTGATGGATCTTTATTTTATTCATTTATTGTTTGTATGTGGTGCTGAGGATCGAACCCAGTGCTTCACGCATGCTAGGCAAGCGCTTTACCACTGAGCTACAGCCCCAGCCCTCCTCAGACCTTTTTTAGGTTTTTATTTTGAGACAGTACCTCAATAAATTGTCCAGACTAGCTTCAAATGTGGAATTTTCCTGCTTTAGTCTCCTGAATAACTGAGATTACAGGTGTGTGCCACCAAGCTTGGCTGCCCTTTCTGGATTTTTTTCGTTCGTTTGTTTTGTTTTGTTTTGTTTTTTGTTTTACTGTGGATTGAGCCCAGGGACACTATTCCACTGAGCCATATTACTAGGGCCTTCTATTTTATTTATTTTGAGACAGGGTTTTGCTAAGATGCTGAGGGTCTCACTGAGTTGCTGAGGCTGGCCTTGAACTTGAGATCCTTCTATGTCAGCCTCCCAGGTTCCCGGGATTACAGGTGTTCATGACTGTACTTGGCTCTCCTCCTTTTTTCTTAAAGCTATTTTGGCAGCCGGACGCGGTGGCGCAAGCCTGTAATCCCAGCACTTAGGGAGGCTGAGACAGGAGAATCGTGAGTTCAAAGCCATCCTTAGCAATGGCGAGGCACTAAGCAACTCATTGAGACCCTGTCTCTACATAAAACACAAAATAGGGCTGGGGATGTGGCTCAGTGGTCGAGTGCTCCTGAGTTCAATCTCCAGTACCCAAAAAAAGCCATTTTGGCTTTGAAGATGGCATTCACATGTGTCTGCATACCTATACATGCATGCAGAGATATACTAACCATCCTGAGCAAACAGTCTGGTGGTTTTTCCCTGTTTGCTAGAATGTAAATGCAGGGAGCCTGAGCCTCAGCCTTACCTGCCATGCTGCAAATTTCTGGCAGGGTTCCCAATAGGTTAATGTGGAGCAGCCCAATTCTGCAACTTGTTAAAGTAGCTGCATGAAGCCTTGGCGCCTTGTCACAGAATGAAGAGTGATTACTGTTCCTTGAAGAAACAGGAAGGCTCTGTTCACATGATATTTGCTCATTCTTCTGTAATTGTGAAGTGGAGATAATTTATCGTTTTCCTGATCCATCTGTACACCCAACTATTCTATTTGTTTTTTCTTTTTGTGGGTTTTGTTTGTTGTTTTTGTTTTGTTTTGTTTTTGGTAATAGAGTTTGAACTCAGGATTGCTCTACCACTGAGTGCATTCCTAACCCTTCTATTTTTTTTAATTTTGAGACAGGATCTCACTAAGTCGCTGAGGCTAACCTCCAACTTAAGATCCTCCTGTCTTGGCCTCCTAAGTTGCTGGTATTATAGATGTGCCACCATGCCTAGCAGGCTTTTATAGTTTTTTAGACATCTTTAGCAACTGTGTAAGTTATATTTTTTTAATTTTAATTTCGTAGTGTTGGCCATTGAATCCAGAACTCATACATGCTAGGACTCTACCACTGAGCTATACTCCTAGCCTCATACAATAGATTATGTTACTAAATTTTACAGGTACAAAATAAAATTCAGAAAGGTTGGTTAAGAGATTTCCCAAGATGACACAACTAATTGGTAACCAATGTAGAATTTAAGCCTAGATCTCAGCCAGGAGATCTGTATGCCTGTAATTCTAACTACTTGGGCTATAGGAGTACCAAAAGTTTGAGGCCAGCCTCAACAACTTACTGAGACCCTGTGTCAAAATAAATAAAAAGAGCTGGGTTTAATCCCCAGTACCAAAACAAAATAAAAACAAACCTTTGTCTCTCCCAACTCCAGAATTGAACTGATTGAACTTAGAACTTATTTTGACGAATAACCGAAACCTTTCTCCTCACCCGTTATGGATGGCACAAATGGAGTCCTACTTTAAAGTAAAGGAAATGGACAGAAAACAGTTCTAGAGTTTTAGCCAGCCCTCAGATTCTACAGGAAAAATTCATATTTTTTCCAGGTTGTAGGTTACAGTTTAAGTCTTTTGTTGTTGTTGTTAATATTTTTTTAGTTGTAGATCGACACAATACCTTTATTTTTTTTTGTATGTTATGCAGAGGATCAAACCCAGTGCCTCACCTGTGCTAGGCAGGCACTGCACCACTGAGCTACAACTCTAGTTCCTTTACTTGAGTTTTACTCACTCACTACCTTCTGTGTTACAGAGCAGATTGTCTTTTAAGTCAGTGCTCAAACTTCAGTGTGCCTAGCAACCCTATTAAGCAACAGATTCTGATTTATGTAGGTCTGGGGCAGGCCTGAGAGTCTGAATTTCTAACAAATTCTCACATGTTCCTTTTTTCTTTTTCTTTTTTTTCTTTTTTCTTTTTGGTACTGGGGATTGAACTCAGGGGTACTCAACCACTGAGCCAAATCCCCAGCCCTATTTTTGTGTTTTATGTAGAGACAGGGTCTCACTGAGTTGCTTAGCGTCTTGCCATTGCTGAGGCTGGCTTTGAACTCACGATTCTCCTATCTCAGCCTCCCAAAGTGCAGGGATTACAGGCGTGCGCCACCGCGCCCAGCTTTTATTTTTCATTTTTGAGATGAGGTCTTTCTGTGTTGCCCAGGTTGACCCCAAACCTGTAGGCTCAACTGATCCTCCTACCTCAACCTACTAAGTAATTGGGACTCCAGTCATTGGACCACCACATCCAGCTTCATGTGTTTTTTGAGCACGGAAGGTCTAGATTAGTAGCTGTGAAACTTGGGAAGTCATAAGATTCATCTGGAGATCCTTGAAAAAACAAATGTTTTTGTTTTGCAGTGTTGAGCATCAAACCCGGGCCTCAAACATGCTTGGCAAGCACTTTAACACTGAGCTACAGTCTCACCCCTAAAAAAAATACAGTTTTGGAGGGCTGGGGATGTAACTGTGTGGTAGGCTGCTTGCCTACTACATAAAGAGGCCCTGGATTCGATCTCCAACATCACCAAAAACAATTTGGCTGCAAACTCAGAAATTTCTAACGTAAGAGTTGTTCTAGGGTAGGGCCTTGGAATTGTTTTGTTTCATAGGGATTTTTGTTTGTTTTAAAGAATATTCCCAAGGTTATTTTGATGATCAGTTTGGTCTAGAAGCTAAAATGTTGTGAATGTATTATCCTTTACAACACAACTGTGAGTAGGCAGTTACAAATGGAGAAACTATGCCTGAAATGATGGTGTGTGTTTGTAGTATGAGCTACTTGGGAGATAAGATGGGAAGATCAGTTGAGCCCAGGGCTTTGAGATCATCTTGGGCAATATAACAAGATACCTCCATCTAAATAAACAAATAAGTAAACAAAGTAAGAAATTCATATTTCCCAGCACTTAGGGAGGCTGAGACAGGAGAACCGTGAGTTCAAAGCCAACCTCGGCAAGGGCGAGGTGCTAAGCAACTCAGTGAGATCCTGTCTCTGCATAAAACACAAGATAGGGCTGGGGATGTGGCTCAGTGGTTGAGTGCCCCTGAGTTCAATCCCCAGTACCAAAAAAAAAAAACAAAAAAACTAGGAATTAGAAGGCTAGTAGGAACCAGGGGTGTCCATGCTTGCTTTCCTATATTTTATTTTCTCTGCAAACTGGCTGTGGTAAAAAATGGGCACTCCTGCAGTTTGGTCTAGTGCCATCAGCCAGTTCCATGTTCTTGAAATTTTTTTTTTTTTTTTGGTAGATGGACACAATAACCTTCATTCTATTTATTTATTTATATACAGTACTGAGGATTGAACCCAGTGCCTTTCACATGCTAGACAAGTGCCATACCACTGAGCTATACCCTCCGCTTCCCTGAGAGAATCTGAATGGCCCAGTTTAATTTAGCCTTTTAATTGATTCTCCCTGAGCAAGGAGACCCCTCTAGACTATACTATTGTCTGGGAGTCTGTGCTTACATCAGATAAACAGCTACACGGCCTCACCCTTACAGGGATGTTGGAGCCTCCCAGAGTAGTTGGGCAGATTGCCTAAAAGATGACTGCTATATATGCTTATAAGTAGCTTAAGCTTTGTAGGGCAACGTTATAGAACCAAATAAGATGTGTCCTATGCTCTTGGAATTGGGAGGAAGTCATTAGTTTCATAAAAGACAAGTAAGTGAAATATTTCAGTCAGTTTGGTACTGTCTAATCCTCCAGAGTAACTGGAACTGTAGGCATGTGCCATTGAACCTGATGCTAATAGTACTTTAATTTATCTTTATAGGCTATGCAGTATATGAAGGCATAGATTAGTTTTCTCTAGTTCATGGTTATATTCTTTTTTCTAAGACTGATCTTTTCTGTAAAACATTCTCTGAGTTGAATCTTGGAACGTAAAAAGGATTTAGATTGGTAGAAAGGTAGAGCTCTGAGAGCTTTTTAGGCAGAGGCAACAGCATGAGCAAAGTCAGAAAGGTAGAGGAAAAAAAAAAACGTGTGTAACAGATATATCTGGAGTTATTACAGAAAGCCTAGTGGCATTAACTGGTATGTTTAATAGTGGCTATGAGATGCTCTGGGAATTATGTTTTGCTTAGAAGTTTCTGTACATGTGGCCGGGCGTGGTGGTTCACACTTGTAATCCCAGCACTTTGGGAGGCTGAGACAGCAGGACCGCGAGTTCAAAGTCAGCCTCAGCAACGGTGAGGTGCTAAGTAACTCACTGAGACCCTGTCTCTACATAAAACACAAAAAATAGGGCTGGGGATGTGGCTCAGTGGTTGAGTGACCCTGAGTTCAATCCCCAGTACCAAAAAAAAAAAAGAAGAAGTTTCTGTGCATGTGAGAATTAGATAAAAAATATGCTTATGCTGATAGAAAACCTTTTTTTGGTACCAGAGATTGAACCCAGGAGTATTTAAGCACTGAGCCACACCCCAGCCTTTTTATTATTCATTTTGAGACATGGTCTTAGTAAGTTGCTTAGGGCCTCGCTAAGTTGCTGAGGCTGGTTTTGAACTTGTGATCCTCCTGTCTCAGCTTCCCAAGCTGTCGGGATTACAGGTATGTACCACCATGCCTGGCCAGAAAACTTTACATTGGTCTGACTATTGATCTCCATAGCCTGATAGATGCAAGGTCTGTTGGAAACGTTCCATGTATTCTGGACACAATTTACTAATTCCTAATCTCTGTTCCAATAGAGTTTTACTTATCTCTAACATCATATTTTCTTTTTTCTTTTTTTTTTTTTAAATATTTTTTAGTTGTCAATAGACATTTGTTTTATTTATTTATTTATACGTGGTGCTGAGGATCGAACCCAGGGCCTCACGCATGCAAGGCAAGCGCTCTACCGCTGAGCTACAATCCCAGCCCATATTTTCTTTTTTCTTTTGTTTTGGTATTGGGGATTGAACTCAGGGGCACTCCACCACTAAGCCACATCTCTAGCCCTGTTTTGTATTTTATTTATAGACAGGGTCTCGCTGAGTTTGTTAGGGCCTAACTTTTCGCTGAGGCTGGCTTTGAACTCACTATCCCCCTGCCTCAGCCTCCGCAGCCGCTGGGATTACAGGCATGCACCACCGCACCTGGTTTGTTCTCATTTTTTTTTTTTTTTTTTTTTGGTACCAGGGATTGAACTCAAGGGCACTCGACCACTGAGCCACATCCCCAGCCCTATTTTGTGTTCTATGTAGAGACAGGGTCTCACTGAGTTGCTTAGCACCTCGCCATTGTTGAGGCTGGCTTTGAACCCGCGATTCTCCTGTCTCAGCCTCCCTAAGTGCTGGGATTACAAGCGTGAGCCACCACGCCCGGCTGTTCTCATTTTTGATTTGACTGTTCCCATGTTTAATAATTCCCGGAATCAGCTGAGCATAGTGACGCATGCCTTTATTCCCAGCAATAAAGGCACCCCTGGGTTCAATCCCTAGTACCCCGTCCCTACCAGCAAAATAAACAGTAGTACTACTGGAGGTGTGACTCAGTCCCCAGTAGTACTACAAAAGTAAATAATTCCCAGGATATATCTTGTACTAAACTTTAATTAAATGTTTGGAGGGCTGGCAGTGTGGTCAGTGTTAGAATACTTGACTAGCCTGCGTGAGGCCCTGAGTTCAATTCTTGCAAGAAATAAGAAAAAAATGTTTGATGTGTAACTGAACCATCAACCACATTAAATATGTTCAGCTTATGTGTTACTTTTGTTTTATAGCTATTTGTAGTGGATGTCCAGACAAGCCAAATCACCAAGATCCCTATTTTGAAAGACCGAGAGCCTGGAGGTGTGACCCAGCAGGGCTGTGGTATCCATGCGATTGAGCTGAATCCCTCTAGAACACTGTTAGCCACTGGAGGAGACAACCCCAACAGTCTTGCCATCTATCGACTGCCTACACTAGATCCTGTGTGTGTGGGAGATGTAAGTTTTTGCAATAGGTGTAGTGAGATCACTTTTTTTTTTTTTTTAAATGTGCCTAGTAGATTACATGGACCCTTGCCTACCTGGTAGCGGGTGGTTTCCTCTAGACTTCTGCTGCCTCTAGGGAAATAGGGATGAATGTGGGGTGGTGATAGTGGATTAGGGACTGGACACATCAGGTATGTTGACAGAGGGTGTATATTTGATAAGTGAGAAATATACCTTGGGGATGAAATAGCAGTAGATTACTCTTTTAATCCATATGTCCACATATTTCCCATTGCTCCAGAGTCAAAGAGAAGTATATTAAGTTATTCATTCAGCAACTATTAATAAGTCTTTTATGGCCAGGCATTGTTTTAGACCCTGGAGGACACAGTAGAGTAGATGAAACAGATACAGCCCCTTGCCCTCTTGAAGCCTGCATTTTGGTGAAGGGTGACATATAAACTAGTATGTAAGTCATATAAGTCAATAAGTATTTACCAGTAATGTGTCACAGTGTGATGTGTGCCACAGAGAAGAGTAATAGCAGTCTAAGGGGTGGAGTGAGGGAGAAAACGCTATTTAAGAGGATAGAGAAGCCGGGCGCGGTGGCTCAAGCCTGTAATCCCAGCACTTAGGGAGGCTGAGACAGGAGAATCGCGAGTTCAAAGCCAGCCTCAGCAACGGCAAGGTGCTAAGCAACTCAGTGAGACCCTGTCTCTACATAAAACACAAAATAGGGCTGGGGATGTGGCTCAGTGGTCGAGTACCCCTGAGTTCAATCCCCAGTACCAAAAAAAAAAGAGAGAGAGAATAGAGAAAGCCTCATTGAGAAGATGACATTGGAGCAGGGAGACTTAAAGGAAATGAAGTGTAAACCGTATGTTCAGACAGGAGTCCCAAATAAGACATCCAGAGGTAGAAGGCGAGACTTGTACATCCTCTGGATATGTTTATTATCCACAGTAGTGCCAGTTTTATTCCAGATTTGATACTCAAGAAAGGTTGTGGGATCATGCCCACTGGGTTGAGTTCATTAGAAACCACAAGAACTATTTGTAGTCAGATCTGTGTGCTTTTCAGGATAGTCCATTATAATACTTAATTCACTAATTTCTTTGTTTTCCTCCCTGTACCTATCATTCTCTTCTTTCCAAGGATGGACACAAAGACTGGATCTTTTCCATTGCATGGATCAGTGATACTATGGCAGTGTCTGGTAAATTTGCCCTTTTTTAAGGAGCTTTTGGTGTATCAGAGAGGGCTAGAGGTTGAACAGTGTTAGTAGTGTCATATAAAATAACCTGGTAAACAGAAACATCATTGTCTGTGGGCCAGGAGCTCTTACATATGGCCTCACTGTTACTGAAGTTAGCCTCTAAGACATCATGTTTCCAATAATGGCTCTTCTGTGACTTATACCATATAACTTTGGATAAGTCATTTCTCTTATATCTTAACTTCCTGAAGTATAAAGGTGGAGTTATAGGCGTATCCATTTATTATTCATACTCTGCCTTGTTCCATAAAGCATGTAGAATAACATGTTCACCATTACATTTTTATGGGGCTTTATTTAATGTTTATGCAAGTATTTTGGAAATGTTGATATGGTCTTCAGAGTACAAGAAGCAATTATTAACATTACATTTTTCATTGCTGTTCTAGGATTGAACCCAGGGCCTTGCACATGCTAAACAAGTACTCTACGACTGAGCTACACCCCCAGCCCTTTCTTTTTCTTTTTTCCTTTTTAAAATACATTTTCAGTACAATTTTATGATTTGGGGAAATTTCTTTTTCAGTGGTTTGAATAGAGCCAGATTTAAAAAAAAAAAAAAAAAAGCCTGGTATGGTGGTTCTCCCTGTGATCCTAGCCACTCAGGAAACAGAGGCAGGGGGATCCCAAGTGTAAGGCCAGCCTGGGTAGCTTAGTGAGAACCTGTCTCAAAATAAAAAGAGGTTGGGAATAGGGCCTGGGGTTATGGCACAGTGGTAGCGTGCTCGCCTAGCATGTGTGAGGCCTTGGGTTCGATCCTCAGCACCACATAAAAAAATAAAATAAAGATATTCTGTCCACCCACAACTAAAAAATAAATAAATATTAAAAAAAAAAAAAAAGAGGTTGGGAATATAGCCCAGTAGTAGAGTGCTCCTGGATTCAGTCTCTAGTACTGCAAAGAGAGAGAGAGAGAGAGAGAAATGAGCATAGAGAAATTAACCTAGAGAATCACAAATGCTTTCTGATACCCACAGCAGTCGAGAAATTTCGTTCAGAATGATAACCATCTTTGCTTGTCATCCACAGATAAAAAAATACAATACCCCTCATTTCAGATTCCCAAGAGACATAATCATAATAGCCACTAAACTGAGTACTTTACATGCTATCTCATAATATCCAAAACAACAGTAGGTTTGCATTATTGTCCCCATTTCATGAAGAGGTTATAATTTGTCATTGGCCACGCAAATACTAAGAACAGCATGATTTGAATTCAAGTCTGTGGGTGGTTTTGTTTTTTGTTTTTTGTTTGGTACTGGGGATTAAACTCAGAGGCACTCGACCACTGAGCCACATTCCCAGCCCTATTTTGTGTTTTATGTAGAGACAGGGTCTCACTGAGTTTCTTAGCGCCTCGCCCTTGCTGAGGTTGGCTTTGAACTTGCGATTCTCCTGTCTCAGCCTCCCTAAGTGCTGGGATTACAGGCTTGAGCCACCGCGACCGGCTTCAAGTCTGTGGTTTGTTGTTGTTGTTATTGTTTGCAGTTCTGGGAAATTGAACCCAGGGGGACTCTACCACTGAGCTACATCCCCAGATCCCAGTCCTTTTGGGGAGGGGGGGTACTGGAGATTGAACTCAGGGGCACTCAACCACTGAACCACATCCCCAACCCTATTTTGTGTTTTATGTAGAGACATGGTCTCTTTGTAGAGAATTGCTTAGTGCCTCACCATTGCTGAGGCTGGCTTTGAACCCGCGATTCTCCTGTCTCAGCCTCCCAAAGTGCTGGGATTATAGGCATGCGCCACAGTACCCGGCTAGGTCTCTTATTTTAAAGCCTGTGCTTAGAACTGCTACTTATAGGGCTGGGGATATAGCTTAGTTGGTAGAGTGCTTGCCTCTGCACAAGGCCCTGGGTTCAGTCCCCAACACCACAAAAAAAATAAATAAATAAAAATAAAAAGACTGCTACTTACAAAGCTAAGAGAACATGAATATTTCTTCTTTGGGTTCTTAGTAAGGTAATAGAAAGCATCCAGAAGGGAAAGTAAATCTAATAAACATAATCATGAGAAGATTTTGGATTCCTTGCCTCTTGATCTCCCCAAGATCTCTTTTAAGGTAGAGACTGAGTCATGTCTCCTTTATGGTAAACCATGTTTGTGCTAGGTGCTTGCACTAAATTTATTATTGAGGACTTAGCTTTGGGGAACCTTCTGTCTCTTCTTTCAGATACTCTGCCATTGTCTTGTGTTCTCAAGCTGAGAGCTCCCACATCTACATTTCCTGAACATTATATAGGAGTTCAGAACATTAGCTCTGGCCATGTATAGTGACACACTCCTACAAGCCCAGCAACTTGGGATGCTGAGGCAGGAAGATAATAATAAGTTCAAGGTCAGCCTTAGCAACTTGGTAGATCCTGTCTCAAAGTCAAAAGAGCTGAGGATGTAGCTTAATGGAAGAGGATCTTGGGTTCAATCCCCAGTACCACCAAAAAAGGATGTTAATGGTAGAATATGGTATAGAGATGGTCATTATAAAACTTTTTCAATATTTTAATGTTTTGATTTTCTTTTTCTTTTTTTATGTTGTTGGGATTGAACCCTGGGCCTTGCACATGCTAGGCAATTTCTTTTGTTTGTGTGTGTGGTATTGGGGGTTCAATTCAAGGGCTTGCACATGCTAGCTAAGCAGTCTACTACTGAAGTAAATCCTCAACCTTTATTAAATTTTTTTTTTTAGTTGTCAATGGATCTTTATTTCATTTATTTGTATGTGGTGCTGAGAATCGAACCCAGTACCTCACGCATGCTAGGCAAGCGCTCTACCACTGAACCACAACGCCATCCCCCCTTTGTTAAATTTTTTAAAAAAAAATTTTTGTGCCGGGCTTGGTGGTGCAGGCCTGTAATCCCAGCACTTAGGGAGGCTGAGACAGGAGAATTGTGAGTTCAAAGCCAGCCTCAGCAGCGGCGAGGCACTAAACAACTCAGTGAGACCCTGTCTCTACATAAAACACAAAATAGGGCTGGGGATGTGGTTCAGTGGTCAAGTGCCCCTGAGTTCAATCTCCAGTACCAAAAAAAAAAAATTGTAGTTGTAGATGGACAGAATACCTTTTTTTTTTTTTTATTTGTTCATTTATATGCGGTGCTAAGGATCGCACCCAGTGCCTCACACATGCTAGGCAAGTTCTCTGCCACTGAGCTACAGTGCCAGCCTGTAAGTTTTATCTTTGTTGCTCAGGAAGGCCTTGAACTTGTGATCTTCTTGCCTCAGACTTTAACAAACTGGGATTACAGTTGGGCTCCATCATATTCAGCTAGAACAAACTCTTTTTTCCCCCATGCTACTAGGGATTGAACCTAGAGCTCACATGTGCCATAGTTCTAAGTGCTCTACCACTAATCTACATCTCCAGCCTTAGAACAGACAGTGCTTAGTAAGGGGACAGTGCTCCCTTGTGGGACCTTGGACCTCCCTGTAATTGGATATATTATGTGGTGTTTTTCTAAAGAAAGAGGTCTGTAACATTCCTAATCTCTCAAAGGAATCCAAGGCTTAAAGTTATTCATTGCTGATCTAGAGTGAAGATTTCCAAATCCTACTGGCCCCTAGAAGTCAGCTGTAGATATATGCCAAGTGTCCTAAGTATTTACCCTGGAAAATTACTGGGTTTTATCAGACTGTTTAAAATTCTATTTTTTTTTTAATATTTATTTTTTAGTTGTAGGTGGACACAATAGCTTTTTTTTATGTGGTGCTGAGGATCGAACCCAGTGCCTCCACGTGCTAGGCGAGCACGCTACCACTGCGCCATAACCCCAGCCCCTAAAATTCTATTTTTAAAAATCCCCACTCAGTAATTTGGGAGACTGAGGCAGGAGGATTGTAAGTTTGAGGCCAGCATCAGCAATTTAGCAAGGTCCAAGCAACTTAATGAGTTGCTGTCCCAAAATTAAAAATAAAAAGAACTGGGGGAGTTGGGGCTATGGCTCAGCGATTGAGTGTTTGCCTCGCATACGTGAGGCACTGGGTTCGATCCTCAGCACCACATAAAATAAATAAAGATACTGTGTTCATCTACAATTAAAAACAAAATATTTAAAAAAAATGAAAAAAAAAAGAACTGGGGATGCAGCTCAGTGGTAAGTGCTCCTGGGTTCAGTTAATCTCCACTGATCATGTTAAGATGAAAGATTAAAGTTTAATTCCTAGGCCTTAATTGATTTTTCCTCTTAGCTTATTAAAATGCCTACTGCTGGCTATGGATGTAGCTCAGTGGTAAGGTACTTGCCTAGCATGTATAACACCAGTGGGTTCAATCCGTAACACTGAAAAAAAAAAAAAGAAAGAAAGAAAAGGCATAAAATGCCTATTCTGCTGTTTGGAATAGGCCACCTGGCACTCTAGATCAGTTGTACATATGAGGATGGTGCTATGAACTTCCAGAAGCCCATCTTGGCTTCTATGGAGAGTTGAATATATCTGACAATCTGTGGTCTCTTTCATGCAGGCTCACGTGATGGTTCTATGGGACTGTGGGAAGTGACAGATGATGTGTTGACCAAAAGCGATGCAAGGCACAATATGTCAAGGGTCCCCGTGTATGCTCACATCACTCACAAGGCCTTAAAGGACATCCCCAAGGAGGACACAAACCCTGACAACTGCAAGGTCCGGGCTTTGGCCTTCAATAACAAGAACAAGGTATGGAATCACCAGGGGATGCTTGAAGACACTTCCTTTTGACTCATGTCTTAGAGGTGCCTTCTGCTCTCCCCTCTCCGTGTCACTGCTTGCTATGTAACTTGGCTCTGAACCTATAGAGTACCTCTTAAATGCTGAGGGATGCTAGTGAGAAATTTTAACTGAGGTTATAAAAACCTGCCCTTGAGCCGGGCGCGGTGGCTCACGCTTGTAATCCCAGCACTTAGGGAGGCTGAGACAGGAGGATCGCGAGTTCAAAGCCAGCCTCAGCAATGGCGAGGCACTAAGCAACTCAGTGAGACCCTGTCTCTACATAAAACACAAAATAGGGCTGGGGATGTGGCTCAGTGGTCGAGTGCCCCTGAGTTCAGTCCCTGGTGC
>PVHX01031364.1:0-14941 GCA_004024805.1 Geosciurus inauris | reverse complement strand
CTTTAAACTATTTTAAATGCCCAGGAACGGCTGTGTTCTTGGTTTTGCTAGGTGTTTAAGATGAAGCAAGTCAAATTGACTTTTGTTCTTACCTATTGTTAAGAGTCACCTTTTGTTCTCCTGGGAGGCATCCTTGAGGAACTTGAGAGCAGCTTGTTAGCTCTGCTAGTGCCATCAGCATTAGGATAGGTCGAGGTCGGGCATTGATGTGGCTTCCCTGGGAAGCCTGAGGGACAGTTCCCTTTTTCGGTGACCTTCTTGTTCATTGTATGGCATTTGATTGGCTCTTTAATTCTCTAATGGTCTCAGAAATCTCCCTGATCAGGAGGTCCTGCGGCCCAGAGATGTAGAGCGCTTCAGAGAAGTTTCCTCATTCCTTGGATTCAGGTTGACTCAAAGGGCAAAAGCCAAATACTGTTTTGGGTTTTTTTGGCCCTTTAATTTTTTTTAATATTTTTTTAGTTGTAGATGGACACAATGTCTTTATTTTATTGCTGTGTATGTGGTGCTGAGGATCGAACCCAGGGCCTCATGCATGCGAGGCAAGCACTCTACCGCTGAGCTACATTCCCAGCCCGGCCCTTTAATTTAATTTTAGTTTTTAAGCCTTGATCTTAAACAGTCAGCAAGCCAATCTCATCAGTTATAAAGTAAGGGTACTGGGCTTTAACTTTAAGGTCTATCCTATAGGTGGTGGCTGATTTATTTTAAAATAATCTGGGTTGGTTGTTCTTGAAGTTGTACCTCTGTAAAACATTAACAGGCAATAGTTAGAGTTTCAGGAAAATACAAAATAAAATCAACAACAGCAAAACATATTTAGTTTGTGTAATAACTTTCTCAAATTTCAGGTGAGTTATATATTATATCCCTGTTTGAGGTCCTAATGATCTTTACAATAAAATTAATCCTTTGAACATATCTTGAAATGAATTGGAGTCTGGTCTACATTGAAGCCATTGTAATAAGCTGGGAGACAGAACTATCTCAGGTAAGACAGGGCTCCTTGCAAAATCTTAGCAGAATATTAAATAGATTAGGTCCTCATTTATTTAAAAGATCATTCTGATGTAAAAATAACTTAAAGTCTTGTTGATGATAGGTTCAGTTATAAAACATTAAATGATGTGAATGGATACCATACAAGTTCATTTTGAGAACATCAGATTGATAAAACATTCTTTTAAACCTATTTTAAAGATTTGTATACCTGGAAGATATGAACACATTTAATATAGAACCAGAATTACATTGATGTTATTACATTAAGTTTAGTTCTGAAAGAAAAATTTAGATGTTAACTTTTCGTTTAATCACAGTTGTAAACCTTTTGATTAGAAATATTCTCTTTCCTTCCAATAAATACCATATTTAGAATCTTTAATTCCTTCTGTTCATATCCCAAAGCAATCCTTGTAATTTTTGAACTTAGGCAACAGTAGAAGCCTTTAAAACTTCATATAGGAATCTATAAACCTTTGTGTTTACTCAATTTAAATTGAACCTTTTAAATCATGTGAACTAAAGGTATTTGGATCCATTTTTTTTTTAGGTTTAATTGATGAGAGCTCATTATCTGTGCCAATCCTGTTACTATGTACATAGAAGTTAAGAAAAGAAAGAGTCTTAGAAGAAAAATGAGGTGACCGGCAAAAATAAAAACGGAGGGTGGTTGGTCCAGCAGCCCATAGATGAGCAAGAGAGAGTTTCGCTGGTCTGTGGCAGCCGAGCCAGTCTGCCCCAGCAGCGCGCGGATGGAGCGAGAGACGCAGGAACGCAGGGTGGGTGGGCTCCGTCTAATGCTCTGTCTTTGCCTTCCGGCGCTGGGACCAGGCCAGCTCCGCCTCCCGGGAAGGCGGCGCTGCAGCTCAGGGGGAGCTGAGAGTGAGGGGAGGGGCCGCCGCATGGCAGGCAGCCCACAAATGCCCAGCGGCAAGCCTGGGGGAAGGAGCTGCTGAAGGCAGGCAGCTCAGCATCTGTTAGCGGCGGCCGCACGAGGAAGGAGATAAAGGAGCAAGTGGGAAAGGGGGCTTCTAGTGAGAAGAACTTGAGAGGACAGAACAGATGGGAAAGAAGGGAGGGGCGAGAGCGCATTTTCCAACAAAGCCTCGATGAAAGGAATTTCTGTCCATTTCCCCATCCAGTGACAAAACTTAGCCAAATCAGTGAGGATTTGAAAATCAAAAGTTCCCCTTCGAGGCCATTTTGGTTCCTTATCTAAGCCATAGTACAGTGGAGTTTTGAGGTCTAGAGAAGAGTTGGGAGTCCTTGTGACTTCTCAGGGGTCCCGGGGAGTGGGCGGGAACATAAAAAGGCATCCCAAAAATGCTTGCGTCCATGGGAGAACAGGGGCCAGGCGGACAGAGAGCCCACGCACACGTGCAACTTATCAGATGGGCCTCTGGAGCGGACGGTGGGGGGGCAAGCTGAGGAGTCAGAGGAAAGGGTGGGGTGGCCTACCTCACTTTTGTCGGTCTGGGAGAGGAAGATAGAGAGTGGCTCAGGAGTTCTCCCGGTCCGGAGGGCTTGCCTCGACCCCGGTACAGGGAAGGTTCAAAACCCTCCCGGGTTTCTCGCACCATTATGTAAAGACTAGACAACCAGGAGGAGATGAATTAAGCCGCTCTGCAAGACTTTATTGGAATACACGCTCTCGGGCCAAATCCTCTCCTCCATCAGAGTGTGTCCAGGAGGAATGGCGCTGGGGCTCCGGTGCACAAAGAATTTCAAGAAAGCCCAGTCAGGAAGGGGAGGGCTTGGGAGCAGGAAGAGAAGACCAGAGTCCTTCCTGGATAGGTCAGGAAAACCTGCTGATTGACAGGAGGTGTGTCTACTGGTGCCCTCAGTGTCTGGCTGGCAGCTCCGCTCTGCTGGCAGCTCCGCTCTGCAGCCGCTGACCAGTCCCCCTAATCGGACATTTTGAACTCTGACCCGATCTAACATATATATATATATATATATATATAAACTACACATAAAATATAAGTATATATGATATGTATATGTGTATATAAATACATACACATACATAAATACATACACATACACATACATCAGGGCTCTCCAAAGGAACAGGACCAATAGGATGCACATGTCCATTTATTTCTTTGTTTTCTGGAATTGGCTCATGGAATTACAGAGGCAGGCAAGCCCCAGGACTTGTAGAGGGATGTGGCATGCTGGAAACCCAAAGATCTGACAGTTTAGTGCCAATTCGAGTCCTAAGGTCTTCTGAGGCTCAGGAGAGCCAGTGGTGTAGTACTCAGCCAAAGGTCAAAAGAGTCAAGACCCAAGAAGAGCTGATATTTCAGTTCAAGTCTGAAGGCAGGAGAAATTTCCATATTCCAGTTCAGAGGCAGGTGAACAGAAAGAAATCTCTCCTACTTGGGGGAGGTTCAGGCTTGTTGTTCAATTCAGGCCTTCACTGGATGAAGCCCACTCACATTTTGAGAGCAATCTGCTTTACTCAGCCTACCAATTTAGATGTCAACCTCATCCCAAAACTCCTCACAGAACCATCCACTGTAATATTTGACTGAGTATCTTGACACATCATGCCCAGTCAGGCTGACATGTGAACTTAACCATCACAATACAGTTACATCTATTTATATATTATATATTTTATGAACATACACACACACATTCATAACAAAAAAAATGGAAGTATATTCATGACAATTATAGTCCTCATTTCTGTAACTGGTCACATTGTCACATCTGGCATTTATAACTACTTTCCACCACCCATTCCATGTTGTCTTTACCTTTGGCAAGCACTTCATCTGTGGCAGTCAACCTAGGTGGCCTTTTACTTGTGTGACAAAAGTTTTCATCACTGAAGGGTGGTTCCATTTTGGGGTGGTGGGAGAAGGAGGAGGCAGCAAATCACTTATAAATGGCGTCCAAGCAGGACCCGAAGCTGAAATTCTAGGAGGGTGAGCGAGTGCTGTGCCTTCATGGGCCTCTCCTTTATGAAGCAAAATGTGTTAAGGTTGGCATAAAGGACAAACAAGTGAAATGCTGTATACATTAGAGTGGTTGGAATAAAAATTGGGATGAATGGGTTCCATAGAGCAGAGTTCTCAAGTACGTGGATACCAATCTGCAGAAACAATGAGAACTCCAAAAAGCCAATCAGAAGCAGTATGCAGAGGGGGAGATGAGAGAGGCTGTTCCAGGAAAGAAGACATCTGGTTTGCAGCAGAAAAATGTTGAAGTGAAAACAAAAAAGAACAAACAAGAAACACCTGGAAACGGAGATGGTGGCAGTACCAGTGAGACACCTCAGCCTCCTCAGAAGAAAAGGGATCGGGTAGATCCTACTGTTGAAAATGAAGAAATATTTATGAACAGAGATGAAGTTCAAGTAAAGATGCCTGGAAAGCTAAAACCATGGCTTGTTCATGATTGGGACTTAATTACCAGACAAAAACAACACTTTTATCTTCCTGTGAAGAAGAATGTGGATTCTATTCTAGAGGATTATGCAAATTACAAGAAATCTCAAGGAAACACAGATAATAAGGAGTACGCTGTAAATGAAGTTGTGACAGGAATAAAAGAATACTTCAATGTAATGTTGGGCACTCAACTGCTCTACAAATATGAAAGACTGCAGTATGCTGAAATCCTTACAGATTATCCTGATGCATCCATGTCCCAGGTGTACAGAGCACCATATCTGCTGAGATTATTTGTACAAATTGGAGCAATGTTGGCCTATACCCTCTGGATGAGAAGAGCCTTGCTTTATTACTGAATTATCTTCACAATTTCCTCAAGTACCTGACAAATAATTCTGCAACTTTGTTTAGTGCCAGCAATTATGAAGTGGCCCCTCTTGAATACCATCAAAAATCAGTGTGAGGAGGCACTCTTTACTCACTTGTGTTTGGATCTCTATAAACACATTTTTGTTCTTAGTCCTTCTCTTGTACAAATGATGTACTTTGAAGATATTAGTGTGTAATCAAATTGATGTTTGTTTTCTGCTTGAATTTAAACAGAGAAGATGAAAGGGGTTACTGCTCTTTTTCCTTTCTTTTCTTAAATTCATTTCAAAGTTGCTACCAGTGTATTCAATGATGGACAACAGAGAGACACGCTGTAGAGTGTTTACCAACTTGACAAAGCTGCTTTGAATGCTGGTGTTTTTATTCCTTTGGCACTACACACTTTTATAATATGTGTTAATGCTATATGACAAAATTCTCTGATTCCTACTGACAAAGGTTCAATTCAGTATATATAATTGAACACACTCATCCATGTGTGCTCCTTTTTTTTAATATTTTTTAGTTGTCAATGGACCTTTATTTTATTCATTTATTTATATGTGGTGCTGGGAATCGAACCCAGTGCCTCATGCATGCTAGGCAAGAGCTCTACCACTGAGCCACATCCCAGCCCCCATGTGTGCTCCTTTTTTTAATGGTGCTTAAAGTAAGGAGCCCATCCTCTTTGCAAGTCATCCATGTTGTTCCTTATGCATTATATCTTTGCTCAAATTGTTGAAGAATGTTGGCTTGTTTCATGGTTTTTGTATTTGTGTCTTGTGTACATTTTAACATGATAGACACAATGCATTGTGTAGCTAAAGTTTTCTGGAAAAGTCAATCTTTTGGTAATTGTTTTTCAAATCTTCAATAAATTTTTCTTTAAATTTCAAAAAGAAAGAGTGGTTCCATTATGGTTTTTAATTGACTAAATCACAGGACATGGTACTACTGAGATGCCCGATGGGATCTCCCATATGCCAGACACACCCATTCATATCTAGATTTCAGAGTAGCAGTCCAATTGTCCCTTTGGTTATCAGAACCGATCATTCCCCACAATGAAGTAGTAACTACTTTATTTCCCTTTTGATCCAGAGGACTGAAGAGCCCAAAGTAGATGGTGGTAGTCTTAACTTACAATTCAGTGGACTCATTGTCAAACCTCCTAGAAAGTATATCGCTCCCTTTGGAACTAAGACCTGTGGGACAGCAGAAAGCATGAGGTCATGGGGACAAGAAGTGACAATTTTTTCTGGTGGATTATTAAAGTTAATAGTGAATGATGCCACTCCCATTTCCATCCCTTGATTTCTAGACACAAATATCTTCATGTCCATTTGTTTCATATTTTAGGTGCTAGGGATAGGACCCAGGGCCTTGTGAGTGCTAGGCAAAAGTTTTACCACTGGGTTATACCGCCACCCCTTCTTCCCAGAGTTCTGTCCACTGGGAAGATTTCTCTTCACAACTATCCTACAGGGATGTCCCAAAAGAGGTCTGTGGTGTTGTAGCTCTCCAGTTTCAGGTGGTGCTTGCATATCATGCAGCACCATCTGTAAACCAGACCTGAGTCTCCCTCAGTCAAATTGATAATAGGGAACTCCCCATGAACCCATAAGCACAGGCTGGGAGACAAAGTTGTATACCAGGAGTGGGGACCATGGACACTTGGACTACTTCGTGTAACTTACTTGTGCTTTCTCAGCTTGCCTGAGCCCAATCACATACAGATCACTTCTATTGTTTGATGGTGGAGTGTTGCTGTGTGTGCCCAGTGTTATGGCTGGTGGGTCAGACAATACCCAGTTCGTGGTGAGACTCAGAGTACCTAGAAACTTGATGGCCCATGGTTAAATGTTCAGTCTTCAGTAGGGCCCTGTAGCAAGCCACAAGTTGGCTCTCAAAAGGAGATCATTTATCCATGGAAGGTTTAGAGGGTTTGGAGGGTTTTGCTCCAAAATCCTAAGGGCTTGTGCTCTAGCTCATCTATAAGGCCTTGCTAAATTCTTCAAACAGATAATCTCTCTGACCCTGGCAATTCAAGTGCTATCCAATCTACTGGATGATATGGCCCGCATAGTAGAGCAGGTAGGAAGGCTGCCTGGACCTGTTGCAGAGCCTCCTCTTGTTCTGGACCCCACTTAAAAGTAGTAACTTTTTGGGCTGCTCAGTAAAGGTGCAGAGTATCTCCTTCCAATTCAGAAGAGATTGCTCCCAAAATTGAAAGAGACCCTCAGCACATTGTGCTTCATTTTGGATTGCGAGGGGCCAGATGCAGCAATTTACCCTTCACTTTAGCAGGGATATCAAGATGCCCCACATCCCTGTGTCCCTAGAAATTTCACTGAAGTAGAAGCTCCTGAATTTTTGTCAGATTTATTTCTGAGCCTATGTGAGTCAGCTTTTCATCACCGTGACTAAATATATGGTGCAGACAACTTAAGAGGATGAAAGACTTATGTGAACTCACAGCTTCAGAGGTTTCAGCCCATGGTCGGCTATGTTGGTTCTGTTAGGCCCAAGGGGAGGCAAAAGACAGTGGCATAAGTGCATGGTGGAGAAAAGTGTGTAGATCATGGTGACCAGGAAAGAGAAAGAGATTGTATGGAGTGAAGGTTGCAAGGGCCCAAGACAAGAAATATCCTTTCAGAAGAAATGATAACACCCAGTTATGAATCCCTCACTGGATTAATTCTACAATCAGTTTAGAATTCTCATGATCCCATTGTTTCCTAAATGCCCCACCTCTGAACATTGCTGTGTTGGGGAAAATGCCTTCAACACATGAGCCTTTGAGGGGCAAGTCAGATCCAAAATAGAACACAGCCTATGACATGCAGATGTCCTACCAGTAAGTCTAGAGTAGTTGCTGCTTCTTGCCCACTAAGTCCAATTAGCATAATGTCATCAATGGAAGAGACAAAAATTGATCTAAATACCTTTGATTTAAATCAAGACATGGTGCTGGGGAGTACACAGAAGAGCTTGGCCAGCTGAAAACAAGCTGTCTCTGGTGATCTGTACTAACAGGTATGGTTAAACATGCATTTGTGGTGTGTCTGTGTGATGCGTATGAGCCCTGTAGGGCTGGGGAGGCCCCAGCTGCTGTTCAGGGAAGAGACAGAGGCTGCAGCTTGAGGAAGCCCTGGCACAGCCCATGTGAAAAGAAGAGATAATCCTTCCCTGCCTCCTGGATAATCAAGAGTTGGGCCGGACCTTTGAGCGCACACCGTGATAGTGAGGAGCCAGATGAAAAGCACAGACTATGGTGCTGAAATGGATTTATAAGGAACATAGTGATTTGGCCCATGACCCTCCAGCACAATGTTCTGCAGGTCCAGTTGGGGATGATATGTTTCATCGCCAAGCCACAATTATGGGACCTAATAACAGCCTGTATCAAGGTGGTGTATTCTTTCTGACAATTCATTTTCATACAGACTACCCCTTCAAACCACCAAAGGTTACATTTACAAGAATTTATCATCCAAATATTAACAGTAATGGCAGCATTTGTCTTGCTAGTCTAAGATCCTGCTTTAACTATTTTTTTTTCTTTTTTTTAAATATTTTTTAGTTGTCGATGGACCTTTATTTTATGTATTTATATGTGGTCTGAGAATTGAACCCAGTGCCTCACACATGCTAGGCAAGTGCTCTGCCACCGAGCCACAACTCCAGCCCCTGCTTTAACTATTTCTAAAGTTCTCTTATCCATTTGTTCACTGTTATGTGATCCAAACCCAGGTGACCCTTTTGTGCCATAGATTGCATGCATCTATAAAACAGAGATAAGTACAACAGAATATATCCAGAATGGACTCAGACATATGCCATGTGATGATACCTGAAAGTAAGAATAACCTGCATTATAGCTGGAATAAAATTTGAGTTACACTTCCTTTTTTGATTTTCTTGTATGGCTCCTCCCCTATCAGACCTCATCTCTCTCTATCGTATCTAGATAGATAGATAGATAGATAGATAGATAGATAGATAGATAGATAGATATAGATAGATCTTTGTTTTTATTTATTTATTTATTTATTTATTTTTATGTAGTGCTGAGGATCAAACCTAGTGCCTCACACATGTAAGGCAAGCACTCTGCCACTGAGCTATAGCCCCAACCCCTCAGACATCATCTTTTTACATTTTATTTTTCATTTACCTCCCTCCATTCATTCACATGCTCATCTGAGAAGACTGAAGTTCTTCCAGCTTTGGACAATAACTGCTTGTAGGAACTGTAATATAGTTACAAGAGAAGAGTTGCCCAAGATTCAGAATTTTTTTTAAAAAATGGAGCATGTGTATTATGTGGCCAATGTCTTCACTCTAAATTGGTTATGAGAGTAAACCATTCCTCACTGCTCTAACATGCTGAAGAAATCATCTGAGGAGGAGAGAGACGGCTGCTCAGTTGTCACATCAAAGGAAGCAACATTATTCTAGCAACATCCATTTTGTTTAAACCTCCCACTGTTAGAGATTTGAGGTTACATGACATACTTTATGTTCATAACTGATGTGGCTGTAGAATTGGTATTGAATTTATACCATCAGCAGAACAGAAAATGTGATGTATTTTATGCATGTCATTAAAGGAATTGATCTGTTCTTGTTCTACAGAGAATGGAAATTGGAAGTCAAACACCCTTTGTTTTCCAAAATAGGGTCTCAAATGTTTTGTAATTTTCATTTAAATTGTTAGGAGGCTTGGAGCTTATTAGTTAATCTATCTTCCAATACATTGTTTAATATAGCACTGAATAAATGATGCAAGTTGTCTATGGGTGAGTGATTAACTAATAACTCTGCTAGTAGTTGAATCATTTTTCTTCAATGAAGAAAGTCACATAAACCAAAAAAAAAAAAATTTGGCCACATCGGTAACTGCACACCCGGTACCAGTGAATGTGTTAATCTGCCCAAGCAATAAACCATTACCAATACAGTACATGCAATTGGAATCATCACTGGGGTAACCCTGTTTTCTGTACTAGGCAAATAGGCAAATTAAATGGTGATGTGCTGGGAATCATCATCTCTGCATCCTTAAAGTCCTCAGGAGTGACACTGATCTCTGAAATACTACTAGGAATGTGGTGTTGAATTTGGTTGACTCTTTTCCTAGGTGGAAGTAGTATTGCAGCCTTCTGAGATGGAAGGAGAGCTGTTGGTTTTTTGTCATGCAAATTGGATGAATGAGGTACCAGACATGAAGGCTGAAAACAAAGTAACAGGACTTATTATAGTAGTAGGAAGAAAAAAAACAGAGGCCCCTCAGAGTTAGGGGTACCACGAGTTGGATGTCCAGGGTGGTTATTGTCAAGAGGTTTATATGATAACGTTAGAGGGGACTTAGTTGGCCCACAGGCTAAATATTATAAAGAAGTGGGTCTTTGAGCTTAGTCATACCAGGACACCTGGTGTTCATGTGCCCCTGTCTAGTCAGGGTGTTGATCACATTCAACTTCCTCTCAGAGACTGGCTCAGTGTTCTGGAGCATACCTTCTGGCTCTAATGGAATAAGTGGTCATGAGCTGTTTCCTCCATTTTTAAATTCCTCACAGTGGGAGCTAACCCTGTCTGCCTAACACATTTCTATCTCCTGATCTCACTTCCACTTGACCTTTCCCACCATAATAACCCTCATTCCTCTCATGGGAAAGCAATGAGGGGATTCTACCAGCTGCTGAGTAGGTCTATTCCAATTTTACACTTGAACTGGCAAAATAACCAGATGGTGGGTTTTGAGATCCACTGGACCCACTTGATTCAGACCTGAGCTAAAACTCCATTTATTACCTGACCTCCATAATCCCCAACTCTGACTAGTGGACCACAGTGACATTTGGGGTCTCCTGGAATTGTTGCAGGATTCCCATGCAGAGAGATAGGGCACCTGGTTGTTCAGCAGGAAACAGCGTTTATTAGCGCTGGCACTGGCCCAGATGTTTTGTATCCAGAGGCTGAGCCCTGAGCACAGTGGAGTGTTTTCTTACATACACCCATTACATGCTAGTTCCTTTGTCTTCCCTATATGTTAACATACATCTTTTTAAAAATATTTTTTAGTTGTTGATGGATCTTTATTCATTTTATTTATTTATATGTGATGCTGAGATCCGAACCCAGTGCCTCATGCATGCTAGGCAAGCACTCTACCACTGAGCCACAATCCCAGTACCTTAACATACATCTTGATTGGGTATTCTATACTATAAAATTTTAAAATAGATGTGACAGTGTCATGAACATCAAGATTATGGCAAAGCCGGGTGCAGTGGTGCACACTTGTAATCCCTGCACTTTGGGAGGCTGAGACAGGAGAATCATGAGTTCAAAGCCAGCCTCAGCAATGGCAAGGCACTAAGCAACTCAGAGAGACCCTGTCTCTACATAAAACACAAAAATAGGGCTGGGGATGTGGCTCAGTGGTCAAATACCCCTGAGTTCAATCCCTAGTACCAAAAAAAAAATTACGGCAGAGTTACGCCTGTGTACTGAATATGTGACATCTCCTTTGCTTTGGGGGCCCACGCACATATAGTTATTGATGGCACATGTGCACATAGATATTGAGTGCATATCATGGCTTTTCTCCCTGTTCTGGGAGAGCTCTTAACCCCTTTGATGTTCAAATCCCGTCAGGGTCAAAGAGCATCATCCTGATTCAATGGCTTATATTTTCATAACATCATAACATGTGCAGCTGTTTTCCTTTCAACCATAGCCTCCTTTAGACTAGGGACAAATCTTATAACCAAGCATAGCAGCCTGGGTAGGATTATGTGGGCCTCTGACATTAAAACCACATTTATGAGAGTTTGGAATCCCACAAAAGTTGAAAACTTTCTTCCAAATAATTCCCCGGGGTTCCAACCTTTCCAGGTCTAGATGGGGCTGTGGGTGATCTTTATCATCCGATCTGTAATTTCTTCTATGACCTTGCTTTCATTATCAATTTGTAAGCAATAATTGTTCAGGTTAAATTTCCCACATACCCTACCTTCAGAAGCAAGCAAATAGTCTAAAACCAAGCAGTTTTGATAGATAGCATTATGCATTTGAGTACTTTGGCCAAGAAATTGCGGGCTTGCATAGTCTCATTAGTTGTCATTGCAACCACAGCCTGTAGCCTAATGATGTGACTTAATATGTAGATGGAACAGGACCCATCCTCTGCCCAGGTGACTGGACCAGAACAGTGAATTATCCACTCAGGGGGCCATCTTTCCTGTCATCATCTTTCATCATCTTTCTTTCATCATGTCTTTCATCATCTTTCCTGTCACCAAATGCCAGGGCTCACCACCGCTGTCTTTGGGCACCTCGGTCTTCCTATACTGGGACTCCCAAGTGCTCTCCTCTGGCTAATGAAAGCAGGAAAAAGGAGGGGCGAATTGTCCACAGTATACAAGATTCAGATCAGGATGGGGCAGTTAAGCACAGGTGGCCCTTCCACATATCCAGTAGAGTCCACCTGGGGCTTGCCATTTGATTTCTAAGGCAGCATTGTCCCAGGCAAGCTTGACGTTAGAGAAATTTGACAGGAAGTTGGGATGTGGTTTTGTGTGATTTTAGGATCCTCATCACTGGTTTTTCTGGGTAATTACATTGTAGAATTTTTGGTCCAGACATGTTAAGATCCCAACCGAGATGTTAAACTGTTTTCCCTCTTGGGCAAGACCATATCTTCCAGTAATGAAGTTTTGAGGAACCAAACACAAATAGCTGAATTGGAAAGATGGTTCCACTATAGGGCTCATGTGGAGTCTAGCTCTTCAGCATCCCATGGCTGCTGATATCCCATATTTAGTTCCTCCACACACACAGCAAGAAAAGATGTTCAGAGATTGAACTGTAGTCTCTGCCAAGGTTAGGAACAGGTTTGTGGTCATTATGGAGATAGGAGGCAGGCTTTTCTCCATTTCCTCAGAAAAGAAATGGAAGACCTGGTGGGAGGAAGGCTTAAGTGAAGCTGTGACCCATTTGAAGTATAGTATGGTTCCTGTATCAGTTCCTCCTCTAGCTATATGTGTGACAACCCAGTGGCCGGTTTTCCATTCAGAATCTTCAGAGTCAAGAATAGTGAAATAAATACTCACCTAGCTCCCCATAAGAATCTATCACTTAGCCAAGCCTAAGCACTAGTATTTTCACCAGACTTTCTACATAAAGAGCCACCCATAAGGGGCCATTGGGAATGTGCTGGGCTACAGGCTTGCTAAAAAAAAGAATAGCAAATTTGACAGGATTACAGGCTTCCAGTTTGCAGTTGGTTGTAGTAACAGCTTTTGGAAGGAAGTTTTGCTCTTACTCCGCCAAGTGGCCCATGTAAAACAACTCCAAAAGGGATCAAAAAATAAACCAGAAAGAAGGAAGAAAGGAAGGAAGGAAGGAAGGAAGGAAGGAAGGAAGGAAGGAAGGAAGGAAGGAAGGAAGGAAGGAAGGAAGGAAGGAAGGAAGGAAAGAAAGAAAGAAAGAAAGAAAGAAAGAAAGAAAGAAAGAAAGAAAGAAAGAAAGAAAAGAAAGAAAAAGAGATAAAATCCCAGCATAATCAGTACACATGGACCACATATGATTTTCAGGCTGTTGGCACACATAATTGTCATTGAGACAGTACCTCCTTTCCCCAAATAAGCCTCCACATGATGTGGTGGATGTATGGTTGATCACAGCAATTGCCAAAGGCTTGTTCATGACCCTACATGTGTCAAAAGGTACTGACACTGGTTGGTTTAGATTAGTAAACTGAACTTTGTAAATCAATGGGTCCTGTTCTAAATTGTCATCTGCAAGCTTTGGACTACCACTCATCAGTTGGGGAATACTGTGGGTTGAACCAAGTATATTGATCTCCCTGTTGGCAGATAGAATAGGTGGTCTTATTATGTCTACAGATTCCTGAGACTGTTCCCTGGCAAGATAAATGGGCATAGGGATTTATGTTGATATGTTGCCTCATTGAGTCATGCAAAAGCATAGGTCACAGGATGAGGGGCTTAACAGGAGCCAGATCAGACACAGCCAGAAGCAATGAAGCACCCTATCAAAAGGAGGTAAACGTTGGCCCTGAATCAAGGCCAGCAGTTTTTGAGGCTGTTGGTTTCAAGCACGAGCCTAAAGAAATGTCTTTCTATGGTGTGTTGGCCATTTCAGAACTTTGGAAATGTAATGGTCAATTCATTAGAAAGAAACATCTGCATCATTAGCAATAGATGTGGGCTAATACTAATTTGTAGTCTTAATACTAGGATTCCAAAGTAATCCATACAATACTTATCTCTAGATCCCTGATTTAGTTGTTCATTAGAAGTATAATGCTCTTAAATCTATTACCAAAAAAGTTTGCTATAGGTTTTCTACCCAAAATAAAAGAATGATTTTGCACTGTGAAAAAAAAGGAGGTAAAAGGCTGCTAAAACTTTTCAATGCAGTGCCAGTTGGCCAGAGCAGTCCCTGCTAATCCTACGGCGAAAATTAAGGCTAAGACTATGGCAAAGGGTGACAGTGCCAAACCAGTACAGTGCGAAGACTAATATAGGAAATAAGAACAGTTTATTTATCCTGGCAGGAGATCTATCCTCCATCTTCTGCCTTGCATAGATTAGTCAGCTTCCAGAGTGACTAAAGCAGGGCTGTTGTCCTCGGGGGTCCCTCGGGGTGCAGCTGGCTTGCTTTGGATGGTTAACTTGCATGATGGAGCTGGATCAGGAACACACTCCCAATCCTGAGAAGCTGGTTTCACCCTGCTGTGATGAATCCAGGGGACCTCCTCAGCCACTTTCACTGCAGTAAGGGTGAATAAAATGACAGTGAACAGACCCCTTTAAAGAGGCTTTAGGGGTTGGACATTCCATTCCTTTACCCAAGCAGTATTTCCTGGTTTAAAGCACTGGCATCAGTGCTCAGGCTCACAAGGAACTGTTCCCTCACCCAGTGGTGTATAGAGGTCAGAGCTGAGCCAACACCCTGCATCTGCTGCCTCAGAGTAATGTTGACCAATTCCTTTAGATCTCCTCATATGCCTCTTATGACGGGCAGAGGGTGTCCATAAAGAATGTCCTAAGGGGAAAATTCTGTCTAGTAGGTTGAGACTTCATTCTTAACAAAGCAATTGTTAACACCCAGTCTGAATGTAGGTGGGTTTT